>PVKS010006905.1:46783-75876 GCA_004027875.1 Aplodontia rufa | reverse complement strand
ATGTACTTGGTCTTCTGTCTGGAGTATTTCCTTGAGAATTCTTTGTAGGGCAGGTTTTCTGTTGACAAATTCTGCCAGTTTTGCTTTGTCATGGAAAGTTTTTATTTCTCCATCAAATTTGAAGCTGAGCTTTGCTGGGTATAGAATTCTAGGCTGCATGTTGTGGTCATTTAGACGTTGAAAGATGTTATTCCAAGACTTGAAGTTTCTTTTTAATTAAAGAAATAAGAACTAGGAATTTCCACGCCTTAAGAAAGGTTGCCAAATTGAACATTATACTTTTAACATATTTTTTTTTATTTTTGGGACCTGCACAAATTGAATCAGGAAATATAGAAAAGTAAACAGACCAATGAAAGTAATGAAATTGAAATACCAAGTAAAAGCCTTCCAGCAAGGAAAGCCCAGGACCAGATGGATTCTTAGTTGAATTCTGCCAGACTTTTAAAGAACAACTAACAGCCATCTTTCTTAAATTATTCCATGAAATTGAAAGGTAAGGAACACTCCCAAACATTTTCTGTGAAGCCAGTATAACCTTGAAACTAAAATCCGATAAAGACACATTAAGGAAAGAAATCTACAGACCAATATCCTTGATGAATATAAAGGGACAATTTCTTAATAAAATATTAGCAAATCACATTAAAAAACACAGCAAGAAGATAACACACTATGATCAAGTAGGTTTCATCCCATGAATGCAAGGTTGATTCAACATATGCAAATCAATAAATATAATTCACCACCTAACTAGAATTAAGGACAAGAATCACATGATCATCTCAATAGATGCAGAAAAAGCCTTTGATAAAATCCAGCACTCTTTCAAGTTAAAAACTCTGAAGAAGCTAGGGATAAAAGGAACTTACCTCAAAGTCAACATCATACTGAATGGAGAACAACTGAGAGTATTTCCTCTAAAATCAGTAACAAGACAAGGATGTCCATTTTCACTTCTCCATTTAACATAGTTATCAAAACACTTGTCAGAGGAATCAGGCTAGAGTAGTAAATCAAATGACTGGACCTAGGAAAAGAAGTCAAATTATCTCTGTTTGCTGACGAAATGAACCTATAGCTAGAAGACCCAATAAAACTCCACCAGAAGACGTCTAGTGCTGGTGAATGAATTCAGCAAAGTAGAAAGATACAAGATCAACACCCACAAATCAATAGCTTTTCAATACTCTAACAGTGATTGTGCTAAAGAAAAATATCAGGAAAAACAATCCTATTCACAATAACATTAAAAAGTACATAGAAGTTAATCTAACCAAGGAGGTGAAAGATCTCTACAATGAAAATTAAAAGAGCTTAGAAGCTAGAAAGACCTCTCATGTTCATTGAAAGGCAAAATTAATATTGTCAAATGGCCACATTACCAAAAGCAGATTCAATACAATCCCTATCAAAATACCAATGACAGTTTTACAGAACTAGGAGAACAATCCTTAAATTTATTTGGGTGAATAAGAGACTCAGAACAGCCACAGCAATAACGATGAAGAAAAGTGATACAGGAGGCATCGCAATACTTGACCTAAATTATACTACAGAAGGACAGTAACAAAAATAGCATGGTATTGGCATCAAAATAGACATGGAAACCAATGGAACAGAATATATGACACAGAGTTAAATCCACATATCTACAGCCATCTCATATTGACACAGATACCAAAAACATATATTGGTGAAAAGCCTCTTCAACAAATGGTGCTGGGGAAACTGGAAAGCTATCTATCAAAAAATGAAATTAGATCCCTATCACTCATCATGCACAACACTTAAATCAAAGTGGTTTAAAGACTTAGGAATTGCACTATAAACCTTGTAACTGCTAGAAGAAAATGTAGGTTCAAACCTTCATCATATAGGTGCTGGCACCAACTTCCTTAATGAGACTCCTAACAGGGCAGGAAATAAAACCAAGAATCAATAGGCAAGATGCCATCAAACTGCAGAACTTCACAACAAAGGAAAGGATTAGGAGTGTGAAGACAGAGCCTGCAGCAAATCTTGGCCAGCTACTATTCTGATAGGGAATTAATATCCAGAATATATAAAAGAACTCAAAAAACTTAACACCGAAATAAAATTCACCAAAAAAAAAAATAAATGGGTAAACGGATTAAACAGACATTTCTCAAAAAACAAACACAAATGGCAAATACACGAAAAAAGCGTTGAACATCTCCAGCAGTCAGGAAAATGAAAATCAAAACTACACCAAGATTTCATCTCACTCCAGTTAGAATGGCAATTATCAAAAACATAAAAAATAATAAATGGTGGTGAGGGTGTGGGGGGGAAAGTATATTGCTGGTGGGACTGCAGCCTACTACTACCACTCTGGAAAGCAGTAGAGAGAATCCTCAAAAAAACTAAGAATGGAACCATATGACACAGCTATAGTGCTCCTTAGCATTTATCCCAAAGAAATAAATTAGCATACAGCCATCTCATAGTTTATAGCAGCACAATTCACAATAGCCAAATTATGGAACCAATCCAGAAGCCCATCAACAGATGAATGGATCAAGAAACCATGGTATATAAAACACAGTGGAGTTTTACTCAGCCATAAAAAATAATACAATCTCATATTTACTGATAATTGTATGCAAATGGAGACCATCATACTAAAGTGAAATAGGTCAGACCCAGAAAATCAAGGGTTGAATGTTTTCTCTCACATGTCAAGACTAGAGCAAATAAAAGAAAGAAGGAAGGGAGGGATCAGATATCATAAAGACATAGGGAAGACCAGGAGAGTAGAATAAAGAGATGGAGAGGGAGAGAGGGGAGATGGGAAAGGGGAGGAAATAAGGAATAGACTATTTGGAAAGTCATGCTACATGCATATGTGAATATAACACAGGGAATTTCACTTTTCTGTATAAATAATAAGCACCAATCAAAAATAAATAAATAGATGAACAAAAGGGAGATCAGTAGAGGAGAGCAAAGAGAAGGGTGAAGGGGAAGGAGACATGGACTGAAATCCAATCCATTAATGTAAGAATTTGTCTACATAAAAACAGCTACTGTGCATAGCTACAATGTTCTAATAAAAAAAGGTTGAATAATTTAACATTTCACTTTTAACACAAATCATGAGTTATTACAATAACATAACTGGTGATTTTTTTGAAATACAGCAATCAAAAATTAATTTCATGGAAATATATTAAAAAATTTATTAACTACACTGGGCTTTCTTTTGTTACTCATCTAAACATTGCTTAGTAATTGCTGTAACTCTCAAATATGCTTTAAAATTCCAATTATCCATCAGTAGTTTGCTGAATTTTCAGTTACATGAAAATAATTGCTTTCCAAGTATTTTTTATTTTGTTTTTATGAAAGTATATCTGTTCATGTTAAGATAAGAACATATTTTATTACATTGTTGGTCTGATTGTTTTATAATTTTAAATATCACCATGTATGACAGTAAGCCTTTATTCATTCTCCTGCTGGGCTCCACAAATGATAGGGTAGATGCCTTTGTTTCATTCTAAGAAATGACAAAACAGAGTCTTCAGGTGAGATGTCAGCAAATCTATTTTTATTTTCCTCCTCTAATGAAAAGTTCCAAAAATTTCTGGCCAACTTTATTTTGAAATTTGTTAAATGCCCTATCTAATTAGTTACATGAACAAATTTAGAGATAACAAAATTTTTTTCTCTCAACTTGTGAAGCAATATTTTTTCAAGCTTTTCATATCATCAATGAATATCTTCATCATTGAGCTGATTTCAAGTCATCTCTTTACAGAGCATATCATCTCTACCTATCATCATACAAGAGGGTTTTTCTTTTTATTTTGGGTCTTTCTTTTTTTAAGAGAGAAGGACAGTGAGAGAGAAAGAGAGAATCAGTTTTACTTAGTTTTTCATGTGGCTTTTGTTGCTCCAACACTTCCTTATGTATGTGGTGCTAGGTTCGAACCAGCATCCTTGTGCATGCCAAGCAAGTGCTGCAATCTCTGAGCCACTGCTCAAGCCACACAAGTGGGTTTTAAATGTTTCTGTTTAGACAGAACAATTTTAATTCACTTGATACCTACAGAGGAAAACTGTCCTGAACAGTAGAACCCACGTGAGTACTGATAGGATATTCGCTATTTTCTTATTCTATTTATACATACTTGTAGTTACAACTTTGAAAAGCAATTATTTACTGTATGACTTTCTTCTTTTACTGTCCCATTACTTTTAAGCTTTGTTTTCAAGTATTAAAAAGTTCATGTATAATGAGGGCACACCATTTTCGTACCACCAGGAAACAAATGCTGATGATATGTGCCAGATTTTTCTAGCATTGAGCATGGTAATTTCAAGCTAAGATTCTCATCTCAATCAATTTTTGAGGGAAATTCAAACAATTCCTTTAATTATAATCAGATGATTCAATGACCACTAAAAAGGAAGGTTTTATAAGAATTAATATATTAGGAAATTTCTACTTTCCTGAAGGACTTTTTTTTTCGAGGGGGGTATTAAAAGCTCCTTTACGTTGCAAGATTACACAGTCAACTACAGGGTGAATCACAGGTCTCTCAGGCACTGTTCTGTTGGAGTGCCTTGTCCTTGAAAGCACACAGATCAGGAGAATCCCGCCCTGGCAGAGGGCAGATAGAGCTTCACACCAGAACAAAGAGGGAGCAGAGAAAGCAGAAAGCCTCGTTAGTAAAGTTGCCCCACCTGCATCTGTCCTCCCTTCTGCTCATGTGATAGCAGAATGATGGAACGCCAATTGTCACCTTCATCTTGGGTTGGGTGGGCGAGAGGTCCATGAAGGGTCCACTCACACGAACCTGGCTCCACTATCACCTTGGTCAGAGCAGGAAATGAAATGGCCATGGAGCCATGAAAACATTACTGGAGAGGGGAAAAACAACATAACACATGAAAGAAAGGTGAAAATGATGTTTTAGAACACTAATTAAAAAGAAAATAATTACCTTTAAAGAAAAGTGCTCTGGAACCTTGAGGATATTTGAGAAGGTGGACACTGGAAATCATAAAATCTGTAAATACTAACACTTGAGCCTTATCCTTTCCAGATTTGTAGGTTCTATTATTGGATAAATCTTCTGAGACAATATGTAAAATAGAAAACACAATATTTAAACCTGTATTGGGATTTCATTAGTGCTTTCTCTTAAACATAGTGTAGAACTTTAAAATAGCTTAAAAATGGGTTGGTAATAAAGAGCTAAAAACCTTAACACCAAAACAAACAAACAAGAACAAATAACCCAGTCACTAAATAGGTAAAAACTAAGCAGATATTTCTCAAAAAAAGAAATACAAAGGGTTAACAAAGACATGAAAAAAGGTTCAATATCCTTAGCAATCAGGGAAATGTAAATCAAAACTACACTTAGATTTCATCTCATACCAGTTAGAATGGCAATAACTATTTGTATTAGAATACAAATAATAATAAATTCTGGCAAGGTTGTGAGGGAAAGATACACTGACACATTTTTGTTGGGACTACAAATTAGTACAACCACTCTGGAAAGCAGTATGGAGATGGCTCCAAAGACCAGAAATAGAACCACCATATGATCCAGCTATCCCAGGCAATCGTATTTATCCAAAAGAACTGATACCAGCATGTTATAGTGATGCAGCCACATGGGTGTTTAGAGCAGCACGATTCACAATAGTCAATTTATGGAACCAGTCCAATTGGCCAATGACAGATGAATAGATAATGAAAATGTGGTGCATATACACAGTGGAGTTTTACTCAGCCATAAAGAAGAATGAGGTTGTGTCCTTTGCTGGTAAATGGTTGGGACTGACTGGAAAATATCAAGCTAACTGAAACAAACTAGACTCCAGAAATCAAAGATTGGATTTTTTTCCTCATATGTAGAAGCTAGAGAGAAATAAGGAATTTTTAAAAAGGCAGATCCCATGAAATAGAAGGGAATAAAAGGGGGAGGAGTTAGGGATGGGAAAGGGGAGGAATTGTGGGATGATATTGACTAAATTATGGAATGAGCATTATGAATATGCTACAATGAATTTCATCTTTCTGTAAACCTATAGTGCACCAATTAAAGAACAATAAATAAATAGAAGGAAGACCAATGGAGTAGAAAAGGGGGGTTGAGGGAGGGGAAAGAGGAGGGAAAGGGGCTATTCTGGTGACCGAAATTGAATAAATTGAACTACTTGCATGTATAAATATGTCAAAATGAACCCCACTATCATATGTAACTATAATCCAGGAATAAAGTCATCAAAAGCTCTAAGCAAATAAGTATAAGGAAAAGTATATATGATATCCAAGAATTACAAAAAAAATAGAGGATGGGTAATAGTCAGTAAGAAAAGTAAGAAAACATGAAAAATAAAGGCAATATGTACATTATTGATAATTTTAAAAAATAGTGTCAACACATCATGTTGGAACATGGAACATATTTTTATTCATCTAGGACATCTAGGATTTACTTTTATGAACAGATATCCATGTACTATACAGCAACCTCAGTGTAGTCAATGCAATTGAAAGATAGAATCATAACTGTGAGTTCAACCACAGTTCGAGATTACTGACCTCAGACAGGAACATCACTTTAGTAAGGGAGCTCAAATCTCCTTTATTCAGGAGAACAGTAAGTCAACTCTCTTCTTGCTTGTCCAGGAGGCCACTGCAGGATGAAAATACTAAGCATACAAACTCATATGTATGTATTTAAAAATCATTCCATGACATAAGCATATATTGATATGTCACATTGTACTGCAGAAATTAAAATAAGGGGCTGGAGCAAAGGCTGCTAAGTCAGGGCATTTTCCTGGCATGCGTGAGGACACGGGTTCAAACCCCAGAACCATGTACACAATGAAGTGTCAGAGCAACGAAAGCACATGAAGAACTAAATAAAGTTGATTCTCTCTCTCTCTCACTGTCTCTCTCTCTTAAAAAAAATGAAAAATTTAAAAGATTTAACATAATAGTTACATAGAGATGTAATCTTTTAATATTCTATGTAATTTTAAAAAGAGGTATAGTTATTGAATACAGTGAGAATATAATTTACAAGTTTGACAACCAAGAAAATTCAGGATATTTACATGAAAGTTTTTGAAACATGACAAATTTTTTAAGTTAATTCCAAAATGCAGATGCAAAATTGTTATGTAATTGTAGTAGAAAAAGAGATCCATCCACAACGGCAAAATAATGAAATAAAAACAAAACAAATTTAAGAATAAAACTAACAAACTATAGAAAATGTGTGTGTGTAAGGAAAACTTCAAAAATTCAACTACTTTTTAATTGTTAAAATTAGACAATGGCACATGCTTGTGACACCAGTCTACTCAGGAGGCTGAAGCAGGAGGATTGCAAGCTTTTAAAAATGGGCTGCCCTTAAAAAGCTTACACAGCATGTGTTAAAGAGAAAAAGGGCAAAGTTACAAGAGTTCAAAGTGAATAACTCCCAGGCTATTTTTTATGGTTGCACATAGTAGTACTATTTATCTTTGGATAGAAGGGGAAAAAATGATCTTTCTTTTCTTCCTTGTATTTTTTTGAAAATCCATAAGTGTCTATTGGGGCTGGAGCAGTGGCTTGGTGGTTACAGAGCTTTCCCAGTGTGCACAACTACATGGGTTCAAACCCCAGCACCCACGTACACAACTCAGTGTCAGAGCAATGAAATTCATGTGAAAAACTCAAGAAAAATTGATTTTCTCTCTCTCTCTCTGTCTCTCTCTCCCATACTCACTGTCCTTCTCTGTTTTAAAAAAAGTGGCTATAAAATTATTTGTAATTAAAAATGATGTACTTATCTTTGTTAAAATAGTTTTCTTTAAGTAATGAATAAATTAGTGCTCCCATATGTTGACTTTCATATTCCATTTATTTTGCTAGTACCCATAAAAGTTTTCCAATTTCCAGCAACTATCATTTTATGCTTTTGTAGCTCTCCAAAAAATAATGACTTTACTTATTTTTAGGTAATCTTATTTCAAAAAAACATATTGTATATATCACTTGAGAATCATTAAATAGTTAGATAAATGATTGAAATTTGAAACAACATACACTTTTCCATAATTGCTTCATCTTTAATTTCCTTGCTCTATCCTTGGTGAACATTGTGCCCTTGTTTCTGTGACTCAGCACACCCAGCGATCACAGACCAGGGATAAGTGACATTCACTTCGCACGCAGAGCTAAAATACATATGCCTTTGCCTCTCATTTTATGGTAATTAACTTGCTAAAGTTTCACAGAATATAAATCTACCCTTTTATTTTTGTAGTTCATTAAGCACATTATTGTGTGTTTGCTCATATTTTGTATTCACAGCATTCCTTCACACAATTTTATTAGTTATTTCCCACATAATGTTATTAAATTATGAAATACGTTCTTACCAAACAAAAAAACTCTCCACAGAATAGTTGCCTCAAGTTTTAGCTGTAGAGAGAATCTGATATAATAAGAAAAGCCAGGGAAGATGCTGTTCCCAGTCCAAGCTGGTTCCAAGCAGTTACCACGTCAGTTTACTGAAACGTGGAGTAGTCAGAAAAACGAATGAGTTTGCACTCCAGCCGCTACATCTCAATTATCAGAACTGTATTCCCCAAGTTCAATCTCAGGCTAGTTGGTATTGCATGGATAACTTCACCCTGCAATTCACCAGTGCTTGAATTACTTTCATTGATAGCATCTAAAAGAGTTCATTTATTAATTGACAGTGCCTCCATTTTTCCACCTGTTGATGTCAGCACAGCGTGTTTCTCGAATCGATATATTTTTGTTTATCATTCATAGAGGATGTAGACGGGGTAGGTGTTAATCCCTCAAGCAGCCAGCAAGCAGTGAAGTCCTCCTAGACTCTTCTCCATAAACTCCAAGCTCAATCAACCTCACCCTTCACTGTCTATGTAACTTTAGATGTTTTTCCCGAGTTTTGAGCGTTGCCTTATCCATAACCTCCATATTGGTCTTCCTTTCTTCAGTCCTTCCCGCATGCCCCCATCAGAGAGGTTTTTCTAAATGTCTCCTAGCATGTCACTTGCATTCGTGGACCCTTCAATGGTTCTCCTCATCTGCCCACCAGAGCCAGCTCGTGCCCTGGCCTAGTACACCATTAGCCATTAGCAGAGCTCCTACTCTTCTTCTTTGGTCTTGCCATGCACCATCCAGATTGTCACCCATGTGGGTTTGCACAGGCTCTGCCCTACCTGCAATGCCCTCTTCTCCCACTGCTTTATCTAATAGTAAAGTTTTGTTGGTCATTTCAAGCTTTTAAACTTCCAGGTGCACAAGCATCATCCGAGGGACTGTTCCAAAGTGCCTCACTTCCCAGGGTCTGAGAACCAAGGTATTTCCTGCCAAGCAATGAGCACTGCACCAGTGATTTTCACACTGTAAAAACCTGGATCTCGGGGCAGGTGGGAGGCAGCACACACACAGGCTATTCAGTGGGTGTGATTTCAGCATTTTCCAGATGGTCTGTGTCCAATATCCATCAAAAACAAAGCAACGTACTTTACAACCTGTGTGTGAAGAATTCTTCAGTGCTTGAGACAAGATAAAGTACCTCCTTCTCTCAGGGTTGACTCTCTGCTAGAGGAGCCCAAAAGACAGCTATGCTGAAATCACTTTTGAAGTCTGATTGGATATAGGAAACACTACCCCAGAATATCACAGCTTCAAAATGGAGAAAGCAGCCGAGTCAGTCAGGTCTGTCTGATCTCTTGCCTCTCTCTCTTGACACCAGCTACAGAAACTAGAATTCCCTCTCCAGTTCTTATGAGGTCACTTTGATCTTTTCCTCCCTTCTCCCCTGGAGACCCTCATGCAAGGAGTGCCTGCCCTAAACCCATATAAAAGGAAAGTCATACACAGATGCCAAGGAGAAAATGAACGGGAAAGGTCTACAAGCCCCCCATTTCCTACCATGAGACCACCCCCTTTGTCCCTCTAATTGCACATAAAAACATGCGGGTCTCCCATTTCTTTGAATCTTCATTTGTGAAGGCCCCACACCATGTAAAACTCTACTAGCAAAAGTTCTGTGTTTGACTCTTGTTAATCTCTCTTGTGTTACAGGATCCTCAGCCATCAGTTCTGTGAAGGGTAAGTGATTAACTGAGCCCCTGCCCCACAAGCTTTCAGGAAACCCCTAGAGTTAATGAAGACTTCACAGTCTTTGCAGATGAGCTAAATAGTAAGAAAATATTCTATCAAAAACTGATGAATCAATGGAAGCTATCTTGTTTTCTGAGCACTATTCTGATAGTGAAAGATAAATGGGTAAAAAAATGTAATTATTTTAGAGTTTAAACTTCTTTTCCTAGAAATAAAATCAGTCTTCACAGGATTTCTTCCATTCTCCCGAACACTTCATTGGCCACAGCCCCATTCTTCAGCCCTACCCTTTCCCCAAAACTGTCTGAGTGTGAGACTGAACATATTTTATTTGGTGAAGACTTCCGTCATAACTTTGCTCTGAAAACTTTTTCTTGCAGGTGACGTGTTGGTTATGCGAATTGTGTTTCACTGTGACAGTTCCATGCATGCACATCTCCTGCACTGACCGTGTCCATCCTCCCTTCTACTCTCTCTTGTCAGTCATCCCCACAGACCCCCACCTTCCCATTCCCTAATAAGAGTCACTCTTCAACTTTCAAGTCATTTTTTGACACTCGCTTCTCTGTGTCTGATTTACTTCCCTTGACTTGACAACCACCCAATTCCATCCGTTTTCTGAAAACAATAGGATTTCCTTCTTTAGGACTAGCATTCCATTGAGCATATTTGCCACATTTTCAGCATCCATTCATATACTGATGGACAACTAGGCTGATTCCATATTTGGCTATTGTGAATAGTACTACAATAAACCAAGTGAGCAGGTGCCTCTTTTGTATGCTGACCTCTTTTCCTTCAGGTATGTGTACCCGGTAGAGATGTAGCTAGATCGTATGGTAGTCCTATTTTTAGTTTTTTGAGCAGCCTCTGTATTGATTGCCATAGTGGCTCCACTTAATTTACATCCCCACGTAGACTGTATAAGGATTCCTCCACACTCTTGTTTTGATTTTATTATCTTTTGTAATCTGATTGGGGTAAGATGGAAACTCAGTGTACTTCGGTTTGTATTTGCTTGACGTCGAAAGATGTTGAGGGTTTTTTTTCATAAATTTATTGATTATTTGTACTTCGGGGAAATGTCTATTCAGCTCATTAGTTTATTTTTAAATTGAATTACTTGATATTTTGTCATTCGGTTTTTTATGTTCTTCATATATTCTGGATATTAGACCTCTGTCAGGTGCATAGCTGGCAAAGATTTTCTTCTGTTGCGTGGATTGTTTCTTTAGCTGTGCAGAAGCTTTTAAATGATGCAATCCCGTTTATCAATTCTTGTTTTTGTTTCCTTAGCTTCTGGAGTCCTATTCAGGAAACTGCTTCCTGTGCCAGCAATATCTTGAAGTGTTTCCCTGTTTTCTTCCAGTAAGTCAAAGTTTTGGGTTTTACATTGGGGCCATTGATTCACTTTGAAGTGATTTTGTGCAGGATGAGAGAAAGAAGATCTACTTTCTGTCTTCTGCATGTGGATAAGTTTTCCCATCACTGTTTATTGGAGAGGCTATCCTTTCTCCAAGGTATGTTTTTGGTGCCTAGGGCAGAAGACACATGGATTGATTTCCAGGTTGTCTATTCGATTCTGTTGGTCTACATGTCTGTTATGTGATACAATGCCGTTTTTTGAAACTATGCCTCTGCAGTACATTTTGAAATCAAGCATTTCTATACCTTCAGCAGCATTGCTTATTTGGATTAAAAGTATTTTGACTATTTAGGGTTTTTGCTTTCCTATGCATTTTAGAATTTTTCTAGTTCTGTGAAGAAAACCATTGGAATTTTGATGGAGAGTCCATGGAATTTGTAGATGATTTGGTGCTGTTGGACCATCTAATCAATTTTGACTCTCAATCTGTGAATATGTGAGTTCTTTCCTTCTTCCAATGTCACTCTCAATTTCTTTCCTCAGTGTTTTGTAATTATTTCCCTTGTAGAGAGAGAGGTTTATTCTTAAGTATTGGATTTGTTTAGTTGTTGTTTAGTGTGACTATTGTGAATGGGATTACTTTACTGATTTCTTTCTCACCAATTTCATTATCAGCGTACAAAAAAGCTAATGATTTTTGTATACTGGTACTCATTGACTTTGCTTATGGGTTCTAAAAGTGTTTGGGTGCAATCTTTAGAATTTTCTATGTATAGAATCATTTTATCAGCAAACAGGGATAACATGGCTTCCTCCTTTCCCAAACTTTCCAAATGGTCAGCTTTCCTCCTTTTTTTATTTCAGAAATTTTTGCTTATGGTCTGAAATTTGGAATTAACAATGTTCTCTTTTGACCCTTCAAATCAGCTTTTCCAGCCCACAGAGAAGAAAATTTGTATCCATTTCAACCATGTATGGAATATGATTCGAGCTTCTCAGAACCTCGCCCAGTGGAACAGAAGCCCCTCTCACAGGACGCACCCTACTGAAGGCATATTCAGTGAATAGCCCATCTGAACTTTTTAAACAGAGAATTATGTATAAGAGAACCTTTGTAAAAATTATTTTTAAGGGAATCTACACGAATAGGGCAGAACAAGGAAATAGAAAGCAGAACAGGAAAAAAATCACCCAAAACTAGGGACAAAGTAGCTCTAACTCTAAGGAACTGGCAAGGGAGAGATTGGAAATCATGTGGAGAAATTGCTTCCAACAGAGAGAAGGATTTCCTTGGGGTAAAGATGAGGTAAGCCACAGCAAACATTTTGAGGGACATAAATTGTGAAATGAATCCTGTGTTGGAGTAGTCGAACAAGCACATGTGTGTTATTAACATAAATCCATTCATATCATGAAGAAAGATAACATCCACGCAAGTGTTTTCTAACCCTCCTAATTGTTTCATTAAGCAATTATCTGCTTGCCTGAATCTTGAGCATGCTATCTCTATAAAATATTTAAACACATATTTGTGCCAAAGGGAAGAAATCTAGTAAAATCATGTTAGGTCCACAAATGTTTCATTATAATTACTTTTATTTCCTTGAAAGCACAAGTGTAGATATTTTTCATTTGTGAAGTAGAAAAATAAATTTTATTTTAGACACAAACTCCTTCTATTTTTGTGTTATTTTTCCCTTGTGTTTATTTATACATATTCATACGATTTGTATATTGTATTGATATGATTATCTAAGGTCTTTTTTATTACTCTGCATTCATCCATATCCAAAATGGAGATGAAAGAACCTATCTAGATTTGGAGACAGTGTCTGGCTCATCATAACCTAGAGAAGATTAAGATTGTCTATGAGGAAGTCATTTCACTATAACCACACAAACATGTGCTCACTACAGCAAAGTGATTCTAAATAAATTGGAAATTTCATCTCCCAAATCCATGTGAACTGGAAACTTTGGAGTTCCATTGGCTCATTTCAAACCTTGTGTTCTGAACCATTCTTTAGCAACTAAGAAATACGATTTTTAAATTACCCTGAACTGATCAAATTAGGCTTCCCTTATGGGAGTGGAATTTAATGCCATATCAATGAAGTATAAAATATTTTCTAAGTTAGATAATTCAGCACAGGGTAACCAAGAAGTCCTACTTATTTGTTACATTATTTAAATTCTGGTCATGAACTTAGCTTCCTGATTTTTCTTATTCTGGCATCCAGACCTGACATTGGAACCATGGTAAGAGTAAAGCTATTGTAAAAGCAACACTGTAATGTTGAGAATATTGAGGATTTTTGTTGTGTTGTGTTGGGCTCATTATTTGGTTTCTGCAAACACAGGAGTTCATAGAGAAGTATCTGCCATTTGTGGCTCCCTCAGAGGTTTTGAACCTTATTCCTATACCATGAACCTTTCCATGATAGATGCGTAAGAATCCACACACTTTTCTTTTGTACCAAGCACACTTTCCCCTGGTGGATGCATTTGCATGAGGCTTCAACTTGGAGGCAAGGTGGACAAGAACAGATCTGCAGCATTAGGAATGAAAAGGCAGAGAGGGTTTGCATCTGCGGCGATCAGCAGCTGTAGTGGTTTTCTTGAACCAAGCATGGTTCCAGGATGGGCACAGAAAAAGCCTGCCATCAGCAAAAGTGCCGTGGCCCTGGGTTGGGGAGTGACACTTCTGCATGTCATGACTTCAAGTATTACTCTGAACACAACCTGTAATTTATTCCCTTGGCCCTTCCAAAAGTTCTTACATATTTCTAACTTCCTTCTTTCTTTCTTTTCCCTCCCTCCCTCCTTTTCTTCCTTCCTTTCTTTCTATCTTTCTTTTTTGTTGCTGTTTCCGTGTTTGAGTTGGGTCTCACTAAGATGCCCAGGCTAGCCTCAAACTCTTGAGCGTAAGCAATCCTCCTACTTCAGGCTTCCAAAGAGGTGGGACTACAGGTGTGTGCCACTCTCCCCTCCCTAGCTGATACTTCTTAAGAATCCCCTACTACCTTCACTAAAGTAGATTCTGATGTCTGTCATCATGAACCATGGGAGACACAGTATATATAAAAATACAAAATTGTCATTTAAAAGTAATACATCTAGGAGCTGTAAGTGGTGGCTTGGCGGTTATGGTGCTTGCCTGGCATGCCCGAGGATGCTGGTTTGAACCCCAGCACCACAAACTCAATGAAGTATCTGAGCAAAAAAAGCCACATAAAAAACTAAATAAAACTGAATTTCTCTCTCTCTGTCTCTCTTTCACTGTCCCTCACTCTTTATTAAAAATTTTTTTAAAAGGTAATACATTTAGTAGACATTACTTTGTTTTCCAGGAAAAAAAATTATTAGCGGCTCCTCCTTCCACAGGACAACCATTTTTCCCATGAAAGAATACTACTTCTTCATTGCTACTGTGCATCCAGGACTACATTAAGTGAGAAATAAGTGTTAAAACAATCAGAAAAGTCATTCTACTCACAAACCATACAGGTCTCTGACATTATTTTAAGTAATAAATTGATTCCAGTCCTAACCATCTGATTAAAGAATGTAGTGAGGGGGCTAGAGTGGTGGCTCAGCAGTTATGATGCTTGCTTGGCATGTGCAAGGACATGGGTTCAAACCCCAGCACCACATATACAAGGAAGTGTTGGAGCAATGAAGGCCACATTTAAAAAAAAAACTAAATAAAATCAATTCTTTCTCTCTTCACTGCCCCTCTCTCTTTAAAAAACTGTAGTGAGTATACAATACATTACTTAAAAAAGAAACCTCAAGCATATAATCTTAAATTTCATAGAAATAAGAAATCTTTGGCATAACCCAAACACCTAAATTCATAGCTAACTGATTTGCCTACATTGTGGGAAAGGGTGGAAATGTATCTTTATGTATTTTCTTCTTCCTGTGTGCCCTGGCCAGTGTTCAAATACCTGTGAACACAACACAGCCTGTGCTCTTCTCACTTTTCTATATCTACAAATACCCCCACATGCATATGAGTGTGTGTTTGTGTCTATATATAGACATACATACATCTTTGAAAAATGCAATTAGTGGTTTCTAGAACCATTTAACTTTATCTCTGCAGCAACACACATAAATATGCATGGTTAAACACACATACAAATACAGTTGTGGTGGGTGTAATGACATGATGTAAGACTCCAAGGGCCTTCCTCAGAATTAACCTGTGTCCGGGGATGATGTATGGGGAATAGACAAAACTGAACGCTGTGTGGATGCTAACCGCACACTACCGTCAGAAGCAAGGTCAAGGTGCATATTTAGGAAACTAGTCTCTCATCTCCAAAATACAAACCTTCATTCCTTCCTCTTCCTCAATACAAAATTATTCTGGTAGAACAGGAAGAGAACTGAGAGAGGAGCAGCGCAAGTAGGTGAACAATTGAGATCCCACACCAGGGAAGACAGAAAAGTCCTCCGTGACTCAGACTTGAAGTTCAGAGTCTTGCTCTTTCTTTAGTCTGCATTTCAATGGTCTTTCTATTTTGGTTAAATGTAAGTGAAGAGAAGAGAAGGCTTTATTAGAGGTTTGTTGACTAGCTATTGACTCTTAGCTATTGCCTTAAATGGTACACTGAGATCTTCAGCTGCCAGGTACAAGTGGGTTGGAAAGTATTCTTAGATTTTCAGTGACTATTCTCTAAAATATGCATAAATAAATACTTTGAACTAAATATATGTGCTTCTATCAGTGCTGATCTTCTCCCAAATTATAATGTTGAATTTCTTACAGTCCATGAAGCCATCTCTGAGAAAATCTTACAAGAACAATTAAATCTCAGCAATTGAGTTGATAACTAAATTTGGCAGTTAAAAAATGTTAATGATATGCTTTTCAGCAGCCCTTTTAAGAAGGGCTCGCTTTATTTTTTCCTCCAATCCCTTTAATCAAAATGAATAGGCACAAATTATTTTTTTAAAACTTACGATTGTCTAGAACTGAGACTTGGGCAGCTATTGCTAGAAGAAGCTTGAGAGCATTCTCAGAAGGACAAAGACTCAAGCTCCTTTTCCTTCCTTACAGAAGTATTTTTAAACAATCAAAATGTTATTGCTATGAAGATTTTTTAAAGTAATGCTGGAAAAACACACACATACACACGCGCTAATCCTATGGCTTCTTGTCAATCAATTTTGGTTAGATTTTCATAATTCTTTACATGGGGGAGAAAAAATTATTTATTACTTGTTCTCAGTGACCATAAACTATAAAGTTGAGAATTGAAAATGACAATGGCTAGGAGAGTTAGGAAGTAGTACCCATAAATAAGTGTGAATGTGATCTTGTGTTGTTGAGGTCCAGGCAAGACTTCATGGAGGATTTGATTGTTCAACTGTCAATTAAAATATGAGGTCGGGAGCCCCCAGGTAGAAAATGGGGACATGCACTTGCCATGAAAGAGCAACGGTTTAGAAGTCAAGGAGCATCTGGGTGCCTCGGTAGTTCTAAATACACTCACAGAGAGATAGGTTCTATGGTTAGAATGTAATTGATACTGTGCGTTGGAATTTACTCCTAGAAACGCAGGAGCAAACTTTCAATAGACGTTGTGATAATAGCTACTTGTCAATTCAAAACTATTGTGTGGCTGACTTTCTTTTCTTGGGAATAAACTAATCTTCACAGTATCTGGTTCCCTCAAGTTCTGGAGATTCTCCAGACTCACCCATAGTGAATTCTTCCTTGTAATAAACTTGGTCTACGTTTGAACACTAAAATAATGGAAACTGCACACTGCACACAAGCAGCGCTCCTCAGCCTAGCAGTGTTGACCTTTTTAATGGGGTGGGAGCTGTCTAGTGCCCTGCAAGATGTGTAGAGACGTCCTTGGCTTTCACCTCCTGGATGGCTGTAGAAGGCCTCTCCTGCGCCCTGCGCTTGTGACAACCACATTGACGGATGTCCCCTGAGGTACAAAATCACCCCTGGTTGAAAACCACTGTACTAACATACGCCACTGTAACTTAGTTTATGGCAGTGATTTGCGTTAGGCACAAGTGTTTTGCTATTAGTAATGATGCAACACTGCAAAAATGTTGGATGACTTGTACAGGGGACATCCCGTGACCAGAAGCCAAGCTGCTCACCACAAGAGCCCATAGGGTGCTGAATAACCAATGCTAGGGTAGATCCTATGTCCCTCTGCAAACCAGCCTGTGATGTTATTTCCTGCCTATGTCATTATCTCTACTGATGACATTGTCCCTCTTTCCCTGAGCACAAAAGAAGCCCGGTTCCCTCAAGGCTTGTAAGAAAGCTGGAAGCAGTAGCTCTTCTCATCTGGAGTGATAACACACTGGAGACAGTGGTTCTCAGTCTCAGATGCTTCTGGAACCTTCCAGGGAAATTCAAATAATACTCAACCCTTGATTGCTCTGCAGTGCTCTAGTTTAATTTGAACAATTCTGTTACCTCAATTACACCAGACATTCTGACTTAATTGATCCCTGAGGAGAGACCTAGATAGAGAAATTTTAAAAGCTCTCAAAGGATAGTAATATAGTGCCAAATTTGAGAAGCCCTACTCTCTTTTTAAATTTTTTTAATATATTTTTATTAAGGAGTTGCTATTGTACAACCATAAATGTGTATGAACTAACACTATGATTTGGATTTGACCCTAAATCCTAGATACTCTCTCATCACTCACACCCCAGTCTCTTGATTCTTCTATATTATCTATATTATGCCCTTATAACAAATATATATATATAACAAATATATATATATAACAAATATATATATATATATATATATATATATATATATATATATATATATATATATAGTGTGTGTGTGTGCATGTGTGGTGTGTGAATTTTCCAGAATTAAATGATGGTATTAATATTATTTGACTTCTCAGAGACAGAGGATAAAGAATATGCTACATTATTGGTTGTCTCCCTAGATTCCTCCCTATGTTCCCTCGCTTTCCCTCCCCCCCAACCTTTCCCTCCCACTCCCCTGCTACATGTCTATGGTTCCCCTAGATTATGTGTTGCTATGCCCTTGGTGGGTCCAATACATGAGTTTGACAACCTTTCACAGAAGCCTGGGTTAGCTCCAGCCTCCACAAATGAGGGAAAACATTCAACCCTTGACTAACTTTGGCTAACTTGACTAACCCTTGGCTAACTTTGCTCAGCATGATTTCTTCCATTGCCATCCACTTACCTTCAAAGGTGTCAGTCTCAATGTTTCTAATAGCTGAGCAGAACTCCGTTGTATATATATACCAGTGCTTTTGGATCCATTCATCCAGTGATGAGCATCTGGGATGATTCCATAATTTAGCGATTGTAAATTGAGCTGCTATGAACACAGATTTTTGCTGTGTCACTCTAATGTGCTGATTCTAACTCCTCTGGGAAAATACCTAGAAGAGGGATAGCTGGTTCATATGGTGGATCTATGTCTATTTTTTTTTTGAAGATTCTCCACACTGCTTTCCAGAGCAGCTGTACAAGTCTGCAGTTCCACATACAGTGTGCTAGTGTTCCTATCTCCCCACAACCCCTCCAGCATTTGTTACTGTTCATATTCTTCATCTTTGCCAGTCTCACTGGAGTGAGGTGAAATCTTGATGTAGCTTTGATTTGCATTTCTCTGATTTATTAGTGATTTAGAACACTTTCTTGTGTATTCATTGGCTTGCTAGATTTCCTCTTTTGAGAATTTTCTGTTTTGCTCTCTGGCCCATTTATTGATTGGATTATTTGTTTTTGATATTAACTTTCTTGAGCACTTTGTAAATTTTGGATATTAGTTACCTGTTGAAGAAATAACAGGACATGATTATCTCCCATTCTGTGGGTTCTCTCTTGACATTTTTGACCAATTCCATGACTGAGAAAAACTTTTAATTTAATGGCATTCCACTCATTAATTCTTGACTTCAATTGTTTTGTTTTGGAAGTCTAGTTGAAGAAGTCATTGCCAAACTTCATATGCTATAGTATTGGTCCTAATTCTTGTATGGTCCTAGCACTTGTATGGTAGCTGATTTAATAACTAATTCCTTGATCCATTTTGATTTGATTTTTGTGCAAGGTGAGAGATAATGATCCAATTTCAAATTCCTACACATGGCTGTCCAGTTACTCCAGCACAAGTTGTTGAATAGGCTGTCTGTCTTCCATATTATATTTGACCCCCTTTGTCAAAGATCAAATGAATAAAGATTTGTAGGTTTGTCTCTGAGTCTCCTGTTCTTTTCCATTGGTCTTCCTTCCTACTTTGAAACCAGTACCATGCTATTTTAGTTATCACAGCTCGATAGTGCAATTTTAGATTTGGTATTGCAAAATCACCTATTTCATCTTTCTTGCTTAGTAATATTTTGGCTATTCTGGGTTTCTTATTTTTTCAAAGGAATTTGAGAATTGCTTTTTCTGTATCTGTAAAGAATGACATTGGTATCGTGATGGGGATTGCATTGAATCTATATAGTGCTTTTGGCAGAATGACCATTTCAATTATATTAATTCTGCCTAAGAACATGGGAACATCTTTCCATCTTCTCTGGTCTTCTTAAACTTCCGTCTTCAATGTTTGATAATTTTCATTGTAGAGGTCATTTACTTCCCTTGTTAAATTAATTCCCAAGTACTTTATTATTTTTGAGGATATCGTGAATGAGACCAATTTCCTGATTTATTCTTCTGCCCTATTATTGTTAGTATATAGGAAAGCTATTGAGTTATGGGTATTGATCTTGTAACCTGATGCATTTCTAAATCTGTTTATAAGTTCAAGCAGTTTTCTGGTGGAATGTTTTTGATCTTCCACATATAGGATCGTATCATCAGCAAAAAGGGATATTTTGTCTTTCTATCTTTCTATTCTTATCCCTTTCATTTCCTTCTCTCACCTGATTGCTCCAGTAAGGATTTCAAAGACAAAGCTGAACAAAAATGATGAAAGTAGATAGCCTTGTCTTGTTCCTGAGTTTAGTGGAAATGCTTTCAGATTTTCTCCATTTAATATTATACTAGTTGTGGGTTTGGCATATATGGCTTTTACAAGGTTAAGATAAGATCCTTTGACCCCTAATTCCTCTAGAGTTTTGAGAAAAATGGGTGCTGGATTTTATTGAAGACCTTTTCTGCATCAATTGAGATGATCATACAGTTTTTGTCCTTAATTTTGTTTATGTGATGAATTATATTTATTGATTTGCATATGTTGAACCAGCCTTGCATCTCTGGAATGAAGCCCACTTGATTGTGATGAATTATGTTCTTGATGTGCTTTTGAATGCAGTTTGTTAGAAACTTATTAAGGATTTTTGTAATCAATGTGCATCAGGGATATTCTGTAATTTTCTTTTTTCATTATGTCAATTCAATACCCAGACTTATAGTTGCCTCATAAAAAGTGTTTGGGAGAGTTCCATCCTTTTCAATTTCTTGGAAGAGCCTAAAAAGGAGAGGTATTAGCTCCTCCTCATAGGCGTGGTAAAACTCAGCAGGGAATCCATCAGTTACTGGGCTTTTCTTCTTTGGAAAACTTTTAATTGCTATGTGGATTTTGGGGCCTATAATTTGGCTGTTTTTGATATCAATATCATCCTGCATCAATCTGAGGATGTAGTATGTGACCAGAAATTTGTCCATGTGCTTCAGATTATCTTATTTAGAGGAGCATATTTTTTCAAACTGTGTTCTGATAATCAGATTGATTTCTATAGGGTCAGTGGTGATCACTCCCTTTTCATTGGTGATTTTATTCATTTGCTTCAATTCTCTCCTTCTTTTAGTGAGATTAGCTAAGTTTCTGCCATTTTATTTGTTTTCGAAGAACCGGCTCTTTGTTTCATTGATTCTTTTTATTTATTTTTTTTTAATTTTTTTGTTGATTTCAGCTCTCATCTTGATGATTTCCTGCGTTCTGTAGGCTTTGGGATTAGATTGATTTTCACTCTGTTTGTAGGGATTTGAGGTGCAGCATAAGCTTATTTATTCAAGATCTCTCCTGGCTTTCAATGTAGGCAGTCAGTATTATAAATTTTACCCCTAAGAATACTTTCATGCTGTCCCAAAAAGCTCAATATGTTGCGTCTTAATTCTCATTCTCTTCCAAGAATTTCTTCATTTCTTCTCTCATGTCTTCTTGGATCCATTCGTCATTCAGTAGGGTATTATTCAATCTCCTTGTATATGTGTGGTTTCTGTTATGATTTTTGCTATTATTTCCTAAGATCATGACATCATGGTCTGATAAGATACATGGAATAATATCTAATTTTTATGTTTACTGAGATTTCTTTTGTGAACTAGAATATGATCTATGTTGGAGAAGGATCCTTGCATTGCTGAGAAGAAGGTATACTCACCAAATTTGGGGTGGAATACTCTATAGATGTGTGTTAAATCCATTTGATTTGGGGTTGTTTAGACTGGAGATATCTTGTTTTTTTTTTCTTTGACAATCTGTCTATTGGAGATAGAGGAGTATTAAAGTCTGCCAGTATTATCATGTTGAGGTACACAAGTTGTGTTTTTTTCTTTTTTTTTTTATTTGTTAAACATGATCTTACAATTAGGAGGGATTCATTATCAAACAATCAAGAACAAAAATATAATGAAAGAACAAGCCAAGGCAATGCCATTCCATGGTTTCCCCCTTGGGTTCCCCATGATTCCATGTTTCTCCCTACTTAAACCCCAAGTTAATTGGGGTTAGTTGGTGACTGCCATGTCAACCTCTCAGAAAGTTGTGAGTGAAAGGCATGGTATTGTCATTTCATAGCTATATAATTTTCTTTTATTTATACCAATCTGCATAATGATGCACCCCGTCCACCCCAAGATAAACAAATATGTTATTTGCTCAGAAATGAATCAGGGAATTTGGATATGAAAATCAAACAAATTATATATAGTATTTTAAGAATATGATGATTCACTTCAATTCTACAACTAGAAAACAACAATCAACAGCAGCCTGAAAGGAGACTGATAAGGAAATAGCAGAATTGAGAAACCCCACACAGCATTGGGACATATAGACACAGAACACATTGCCAACAACAGCAGATGGAGCATTCTGCTCAAGAGCACTGCCATGTTCTCCAAAACAGACCACACATTATGCCATGCAAATTACAACAAATGGAATAACATTAAAATTATAGAAAACCTCTTTTCTCATGTAATGGAGTGCAAGTAGATATCAGTAGTAAAATGAAAATCAAAATAAGAAAATATGTGGAAATTAAATGACACACACATAGCAAAACTTGTAGGATACAGCAAAAGCTGTACTAAGAGGGCAATTTATAGTCATAAAGAAAGAACACAATTCAATACCCTAACTTTGTACTTTAAAGAACCAGGGAAAAGAATATCAAACCAAACCCAAATCTACCAAAAGCATTAGTAAAGATTAAAAGACAGAAAATAAAATGGAGAATAGAAAAGCAAGAGAGAGAATTAAATTTGAAAACAAGACTTGTTCCTTTGAACAGGTCAACTAAATTGGAAAACCTGTAGTAAAATCAACTACCAAATATGAGAAAAGACTTGAATAGTAGGAATGAAAGTGGGATGTTTGGAATGACTTTACAAAAATAAAAAGGTTTATAAGAAAATACTACAAATAATTATGCAATAAAATATGATTAACTAGAAGAAATGGATTAACATCCAATAAACACAACTTATTGACATTAAATCATGCACAAAATAGGAAATCTGAATAGTGTTCCTAGTTAGGAGATTGACTCTGTAATCTAATCCTCCCACCGGAAAAAAGCTCAGGACTAGACAGCTTCATGGGTAAATTCTAACAAATATTTAAGGATGAATTTAGATCAATGCTCCTCAAACTACTCCAAAGTTTTGAAGGGAAGATCACCCTTTCACACTCATTATTTGTGGCCAGAAGACTCTAATACCAAAGCAGGACAAAGATACACTAGAAAAAGAAGCTAAAGATCAAAATCCCTGATAGCCGCTAATGTGTAATTCTGAAGAAAATGCAGATAACCCCTACTCTTACATGGTTCATTATGACTCCCTGGATTCATAAAAATACAAAATGATACACATTCAATTCAAATAATACTTCAAATTTTGAATTGGGATCTTTTCCTGGGCAACTGAAATGTGGTAAAACACTGTTTCCTGATGTGTGGTAGGGGCAGTGAGCCACCTCTCCCAGCCAGCCAAGGGATCACAAGCATAAACAACAGATAGTTGGTAGCATGCTGGGCTGCAATTGTTTCTTGACTATTGTACAAGAACTTTCAAAAGTGAACAGGGCTTGTACAAAAAAGAAGAGAACACTATTAAATTAGCTCAGGCTGCCATAACAAATAGGCATAGACTGAGCAGTTTAAACAACAGAAAAATATTTCTCACTGTTCTGGATGCTAGGAAGTCCAAGACAAGGAGCTGGCCTGTTTAGATCCTGTTAAGGGCCCTCTTTCTGCTTTGTCACATCCTCACACAAATCAGAGATTCTCTCTCTCTTGTCTCTACTAACATAGGTACTAACATCTTTCATGAGGGCTCCACGCTCATAACTTAAGGACCTCCCAAAGTCCATATTCTGATGCTATCACAATGAGTATTATGGCTTCACCATATTAATTTGGGGCAGGGGGACACAAACATTCAGTCCATAGCAAGGGGTTAATATCCAGAATATAAAAACTCCTAAAACTCAGCCAAAAAATAATAAAACTAATAATCCAATTTTTAAAATGGACAAAAGACAATTTCTACAAAGAAGGTATCTAAATGGCTGACGAGCATTTAAAAAGTTGCTCAATGTCACTAATCATGATGGAAATGCAAACCAAAATCATTATGAAACCCTTTGGTGTGTCTACTATCAAAACCCAACAAAACAAAAACAGTTGGTGTGGATATGGAAAACAGGAACCCTGGTAGCCCTGCTGGTGGCACTGCAAAATGATGCAGCACTGTGGGAACAGGTGATGGCTCTTCAAAAACTGACAAATAGAAATACTGTACCCAGCTGTTTCACTTCTTGGGCTACATCCAAAGAAATTGAAATCTGGCTCTCAGAGCAACTTTTACACACCCATGTTTAGAAGCACTATTTACAATCACCAAGAGGTAAAAGCAACACAAGTATCTTTGATGGATGCATGGATAAAAAATGTGGTATGTGCCTACCCTGGAAAATTATTCACCCTTAAAAAGAAAGGCAACTCTGTGGCCTTTGGATTTTAACTACGACACTGGGCTCAGGTGCAGACTCCTGTCACCATGGGTCCTGCTCCAGGTTCAATGGCTTTGGCAGATCTTGCAGCTTTCCAGCTGGGAGGTGGAAGACCCAGTTCCTGACATGGGGCCCTCTCCACATCATGCCAGTTTGCTTCTTCAAGTCCAACAGGGCAGAATCTCCTGCCATTCCTGTTCATTTTCTCTAGGTCCTCTTTGAAATGGCTCACCTGATTGGTTCAGGCTCGAAGGGGATCATATAGGACATAGGCCGTGAGAGGGCAGAACTTTGGGGACCACCCTGGGATTTTGCCTACTGCAATATTTCAAGTTTCACATATCTGAGCTGAAATGATTTCACTTTTTGTTTAGTTACTGAGTCTACCCTAAATATGAGGGAGATGAAAATTATATCCAGTTCTATCAGAAGTATTTTTGAAACATCTTCTCAAGAAGAAACCTGATGGATGGGCCAGTCCAGCATGGAGACCATTTCTGGTCAACCATACTCACAGTGTGGTTGAAGCTGTGGCATATGACCACAGTAGGCTTGTGATAACAGCTGGCATGGGCATCAGTAGAGTAACTCTGTGAGATCCGTGTCCAGAAACACCCAGGCAAGAGGTGATTAGTGGCCCCATGTGCCCTAGAAGGACTAATTCAGCTTCAGGGCAGGTATTACTCTTCAGAGGAACATTTCAGTACTATTGATTGACATGACATGCTTCCATCCCTGTGTGTCTCATAAAGTAATATTAATAATATCACATTGAAAAGTCCACCTTGACATTGGGCTCAGTGAAGCATACCAGTGATCTCAGAGACTCAGGAGGCTTAGGCAGGAGGATTGCAAGTTCAAGGCCAGCCTGAGCAAGTTAGCAAGACCCTGTCTGAAAACAAACAAACAGAAAAGGCCTGGGGATGTAACTCACAGATAGATTTCCCTAGGCTAAATGCCCAGTGTCACACACACACACACACACACACACACACACACACTACCCTATCTCAACATCAAAACAAAATTACTATAACTGTCCTCTTTACCTTCTACTCTGTAAGTCTAATAGGATTATTTTCCTTCATATTCTTCCCATATTTACTAATTCCCAGTACAGTTAGAAATGGTGGGAATTACACCATGCCCCAATTTAGCAGCCAGTGTTTTAATTCAAATACATTGGAAAAGTTAAGTTGAATTTTCTTTTCCCCGAGGGGATGTTCCTTAATCTTGTATAATAAATACGGTGTCTTCATCAATCTCAGAACTTGGCTATTTATTACATGCTTTAACTGAACTCTATTCTTTTCGCTCTCTAAGAACACTGTGTGGTATTGATTAAAACAAGACATGCATTAATTTTGCATGTTTCATATTTGTGTGGTTATGGAACAGAGCACGAATGATGGGGCGTATATGTGGAGTTCCCTTCAGGAAGGAATAGCAGGATGCTTTTCTAAAGTATTACTTCCCAGATATGGAACAAGTCTTTTAAAGTGTGGATCCAATGTCTGAGCTGACTGGGCATGTGGTGTACAAGCTATTTAAAGAAAGTGACCACATTGCATTGCTTTTTCTTAGTGTCTGTTAAAGTCATAACACAGGAAGCATGTTACTGGAACCTACAGGGATCATAAATACTAACCCTACAGCATTTTTATTACCAACTTGTATCAAAGGCAATCTGACTCTCCCTTACATATAAGAATCTCCCATTAGTAAATTGTCTCATATTTCAGACATGAAATACTTGTAAGTATTTTAACTTAGCCAGACTACTGCAGCTGGGTCACATGTGCTTTCCTTATTTTGATGTGAGTTTAGTTAGATGAAATTAGACTTGCTTTCCTCTCCTCTAGATGACGGGCCTAGTTTAGTGCCAGGCCACTTAGTGAGGTCTATCGAACAATGTTCTATTATACACAGTAGCATAATCTGAAAATCCCAAGACCGCTAACTTAGAACACATGGTAATGTGCCTGGTTAGTTCCAAGTCTAGCCTCCTACAGGTGATTTCATATTTCACTCTAAAATGTGCTTTACTGTCTCTCCTGCAAATACTTCACCTGATCATCTCTGATCTATCTTAGAATTTATTTTTTACATTTGAAAGGTAATACAAAACTGTACGTCAGAACTAAAAAGTGTAAAAAGAACTGTCAAATAAAATTTTAGCCAATCTATGCTTGGCATTGCTCCAACATTATTTGCACTTAGAAAACCTATTTACTCAGTTGAGGAATGAGATTTCTTATTTTCCTACCTGACAAAACCTGAGCTGTAATCATTCATGGATGTGAGACTTCTTTATATCCCAGTAAGCTCCGCAGTCCTCACCAGCCGCCTAACAGATTTCCAGTGGGGCAAGATGACAGTATCAGAAAGGAATTGGCCTTAGGTATCATTTCTCACTGCCCTTTCAGATTCTAAGAGGCTGGGAAAATCTGATAAGTAATCAGATCCTCAGATTTACACTCTGGGCTTAGTGACCAGCATAGGTTTAAAACAATACTTTCTTGCCACAATTAATATTAGAGCTGCGTACATCCACTGGGCACAGATGACTATTCAACCCTAAATAATTTAACCACAACTTCCAGGAACATCTGTTTACAGCAGGAGTACTTTCACCACCCTGAGGGCTCTGACTCCCTGACCTCTAAACTTTTCTTCTTTGCATTTAGTAAGTATCTGCTTGATTGTCCTGGATCTTGTCTATTGACTCAGATCTCAACTATGTTACAGATATAATCTAACTGTAATTTAAATGGTAAACTATATACACATATATTTCAGTACTTTTCCAAATTTTGTGAATAATCATTCATCACAGTACTGTCCTATATTACTGGTTTAAAGACTGCAAAATCTTTTAAGGCAGGAACAACAACTCTATCCCAGGGCCCTACAAGGTACTGTTCTGGTTAGTAAGTACTCAAAAAACAGTTAGCAGTGCATGATATAATGATGGTTTAATGTCTTAGAGTAGTTCATAACGGTACTCTAGTGGAAAAGCGCTGCATCCAAAGCATACGCAAGTCAATAACAGAAGAATAATAATATTTTGCACTTATTAATTTTCTAGTAAAGGGACTACTGGCTAGAACTAAGTTATAGAAACAGAAAAATAAAAAATGATATTGACAACACCTCCAAAGAACAATATATTTGTAATGATTACCTGTTATAAATTCTTAATGCAATCTAAAATTCAGATGTATATCAAAGACATGGTAAAGTTTGTTTTAAGATTAAGTAACTGGACTAAAAATCAAGTTTGTGATGCAAAGTGTTGCATTTGTGATTTGACTTTTAGTCTCAGATGAAGCATTTGTGGAAAAGATTATGGAAAGCCCAAGATAGCCATTTTTGATTGAATTTAACATCAGCCATCAATTTCTTTTTCTCCCTTCCTTAATTATCTGGTTTGTTGATATAATTGGCAAGTTAATAGTCAACATCACGAAATCCTGTAATTAAATCACAAATTGCTAGTGATGAAATCTATTGTCATAAAAATATCTGAAGAAGCATTTACAAATATTCAAAAAAATCCTTATTGCTATTTCATGATTAAGAAGCAAAAATAGTTGATGTTCAAATTTAACGTCCATATAACCAAAAATATTGTTCTCAATGCCTGTGGGAAGAAAAACAGGGCCAGACTACTCACTTCCCACGAATCTGTTAGGATCCTTCACTAATAAAGGCTTTTCCTTCTTCCTCCTAAAACAACCACAACTGAAGTGTGAACCTTGAGGGGTAAAAGATAAAGTAATAAGATGCTTTTGTTTACTTCATGGCATAATAAGAATTTCTATACTTTATCTTTCATTAATTCTATTCATCATTCTTTTAAACTTTTATTTAAAAATAATAATAAAGATGAACAATTTGAGAGCAGCATACACTCGGTTTTCAGTTCTCTTTGATGACTTCTAAAAGCCTTTTGATGTGGACTCCAAAAAAGGCATTTTCATCCTTATAAATGTGTTTTAAAACATTAAAACCTTGAGAATTGCAGAATTGGATATTCTCAGCTGCAGCTCAAAAAAAAAGTGCATACACTAACACACTGTTGGTGGAGCTGTAGACTGGTACAGCCCCTCTGGAAAGCAGTATGGAGAATCCTTAAAAAACTAGAGATGACTCCACCATACGACCCTGCTATTCCACTCCTGGGTATCTTTCCAGGGGACTTAGAATCAGCACATTACAGTGACACAGCAATATCGATGTTCATAGCAGCACAATTTACTATTGCTAGGCTATGGAAACAACCCCGGTGTCCCTCACAGGAAGAATGGATCCAAAAACTGTGGTACATTTATACCATGGAATAT
>PVKS010006905.1:0-46683 GCA_004027875.1 Aplodontia rufa | reverse complement strand
TCCACTCATCTGTGGAGGTGGGGACTAGACCTTGGACAATGAGAAAGTTGGTCTAGTCGCATGAGTTAAATCCAGATAAGATGTAATGCTTTACAATTTAATACTATTTTTAGAGTTATAGTGGGAAGGGGAAGGGAGGGATAAGGGAGGGTAATGGGGGGGGAAATTCCTGGGGACAGTTGCAATGACCAGAATATATACACATTTCATATTGTTTTGTTAAAATCTTGCAAGGTTGCTCAAAAATAAAAAAATTTTTAAAAAAAGTGCATAGAGAGATGAAGCCTTAAAATAAAATTTTAGAAGTTGAGTAACGAGGAGATTCAGTGTGAGAAGCAAGTCAACTGGGCAAATAGTGGAGGGGCCCTCTCTGGGCAGGAGAGCTGGAAGCGATAGAGTCCCGCGGGAGATGGGGAAAGGTAGACCGCACAGGGTTGGAGAGCACGTGGCACCTTCCCCCACTGCGCCTGTCCACTCAGCTCTGCCAAGGGCAGGCTCATGATTCAAGCTGACAAGGACCTTGCTCCCTCCCTGATCCAGAAAGAAAGAGCCTTGTCAAGTTGAATATCCTGCCTGCTACACAAGAGCAGGGCTGCCAGGAACAATGGGGGGGATTCAAAATGTGCTCTCAGTCAGCAAGAGTCCTTGGGTCCTGGAGAGGCTGCTTGCCCCTGGGAGCATAATTGAAGCTTAGCGTCATGCGTTCTGTTTAGAGGCAGCGGTGGTGTGTTTCTGTTGTTCTGTTTGCTTTGTTTTTTCTTGTTCTTTGTCTTCTTCTGGACTTTGAAATTAAGTTTATAAAAGAATTTTGAAGGAAAACAGAATAACTACTGAACCAACTCTTGTCAAAGAACAAATCCAATCCAAGAGAGAAAAGTGTATATTGAATCTCACTACATTGCAGGTAGAGTGGCAACGGGGTGCAGATACAAAGGTCAGTAAAACCCTTGGCCTGGAGGAGACCAACATAGCTATGAACGGTAGCATTGTGCACTCCAAAGATGCACAAAGATTGTGGGATTCAAAAGCTGAAGTCCTCCTTTGGGCTGGATTTCCATTTGCTCTGTGATCTTTGGGCAGTCACTTGGATTCTCCTGTACTCTATTTTCTTATCAGTGAAATGGAGTTCTTCCCTTACAGGGAAGGTGTGAGAGTAAATGAGAGATTGTATGAGTTTTGAACATGTCTAGTGCTATCCAAATGTGAGCTGTGATTTGCCTGGAGGCAGGCAGGACCTGGGATTTCCAGCTAGCACTGTGAACTTGATCTCTGCCCATCCTTCCAGAGATGAGGTCCTTCCCAGAGCTCAGATTCTATCTTCTGTTTTAAGATGGAATTCAGTAAGTATGTTAGATATGAGGAAATATCAATAAATAGATAGACAAAGCTCTTAAAAATGATAAATCATATGCAACTGGATTAATAGCAGAAATCTTCTCAAACATTTAAATGGTAATAATGCAGATTCACAAAATGGGATGCTTTATTTCTCTGTAAATGCTAAGATCCAAGGATCACTTTTTCACTAGAATTTCAATTAATCATTGCAGTCCACTGTGTGATAATAGCATTTCAAAGAGATAGGTCATCAACAAGTGAGATACCAAGCTGAAATTCACTGGCCCTCAGAAGTGGGGTTGCACGTCCATCCCTCCTCTAGAACAACAGACTGAACATCTTTGCTTAGAAGGTGTGCTTTCTGAGCTGGAGTGTGGCTCAGAGGTTCCCGCGCTTGCCTGGCATTCATGAGGACATGGGTTCAAGCCCCAGCACCACGTGCACAACTGAGTGTAGGAGCATGTGAAAAAAAAAAAACTAAATAAAACTGACCCTCTCTCTCCCTCTCTTTCTCTCTCAAAAAAAAAGAAGGTATGATTTATGATTTCCAGCAGATATGATTATTTCTTCCTGCTATTTCACTGAAAGTATCTTCAAAGTAAGAATGGTATCTGTGAAAACAAATTTCCTAGAGTGAGGAAAGGGTGAAAGAGAAGGTTGTGGTTAGGTGGAATGCGATTTCTATTAGCCCAACAGGTTAATGCTAATGCTGACTTTTGTGAAGAAAAGGCTAGGGTTGGGGCCCAATGGCATTGGAAATACCAGAATGGTATTTGTTAAAAAGAAACCTGCTAAGAAAAAATTGGTTTAGAGAATAGAATCTTGAATTCTTTTTCTAGAGCCCCAGCCCCCCCCCAAAAAAATAGAGAGAATTTATGAAAATGATTCGACCTGCAGATCTGCACTGAATACGCTGAACACGTTCTAGGGACCCTGGCATGTTTACAAGTCACAGACGGTGACAACATCCCTTTTCCTCCGTCTCAGCTAAATCCTGCAGCATCCTAACTGGGACTCAGGGCACTTTACTCCATTGATTTATCCCCAACCCTTGACTCAAAGACTTTCAAACCTAAAATACCAGCTGCTTCATTCAAACTCCTCCCACAGATTTAAAATCACAAGTACTCAATAAATGATCATTGACTAGAACCAAAATTCTAAAGCGGAAGAAACTTTCTCGACTGTGGAACTTACAGGAGAGGCCATCTCAGAGCAGAGATAGCCCTTGGCAATCAAGAACTGATAAATGGTTGGTTCGGCAGGAGGGATGGGTTAAAGTTAAAGGAAAAAGCAGCACAGCCCCACAAAGCAGCACACTGCCTGAAACTTCAAAGAGGCAAACATTCAGCCATATTTATTAAGCACCCACGGTTTGCCAGGTGCTCTGCTAGATTCTGAGGATACAGCAATAAAATTCAAAGGCATTCCTGCCCTTAGGGAGCTAATGATCACACACATATTAGAGTGCTGTGGATAAAATGTAGAAGAGGCAATTAGAAAGTGAAATAGGAAAGGGCAGGACACTGGAATAAAGGTGGCAGAGGTAGGGAAGGCTTTTCTGAGAAAGTAACAATGAACAGAGTCCTGGAAGGAAAAGTAGGTGTTAATCAAGAAAAGAAAACCCTAGGCAAATAAGCGTGTGTATGATATTATATGATGTTTGTGTTGTCCCCAAATTTATATGTTGAAATTATAATTCCCAAGGTGATTACATCAGTGGACGGAGACCTCATGAACAGAATTGGTGACCTTATTAAAGAGGCCTGAGAAGAGAGCAAGATGATGTCATCAGGGATGGGGTAGATTGGTAGAGTGCTTGTCCAGCATATGCAAGACCATGGGTTTGACCTCTGTAACACACACACACACACACACACACACACACACACATGCACACACCCAGGGGTGGCGGGACAGAAAGCAGCGTTATTCTTGAGCGAATAGTGAGTCCTCACTGGACACCAATCTTCCATCTCCTTGGTCTTGGACTTCTCAGCTGTGGGAAATAAATATCTGCTCTTTATAGGATCTACCCAGTCTAGGGCAATTTGTTGCCGCATCCCAGATGGACTAAGAAAAAGTTCAAAATCATTCCTGGGGATAATTGCAATATCCAGAATATATACACATTTTATATTATTTTGTTAAAATCTTGTAAGATTGTTCAAAAACAAAATAAAAAAATCATTGGAGTAGTAAAAAGTTTGTCTCTTCAAAGGAAATTTTGGATATTTTAGATACATCGCTAAGACAGTAACTCAACGCGCATTGGTTCCAAAACAGTTCACAATTATTTCTTAAGATTGATGCTAGCAAAATCCACCTAGCCTTAGCTACCAGAAAGCCCAAATCCCTAGGACGGCCTCCATCTGCAGACTGCACCTACAGCTGTTTTAACAAGTGGCATCTCTAACCCCAGTGATTCCTTTAGAGAAGTAACTTCATTAGCACCTCCAGAGTCTGAGAAACAATTTTTGAATTTTCTCAATTCACCAAAACATTATGCTTTATGAAATAAGGTTTTTGAACATAAGAGTTTTTTTTAGCCAAATTATATGTGATTAAAGCATAATGACTTACGCAGAAGGTTTATCGACATCATTCTCCCTGTATTTGTGAGAGGTCATATTCTACTTCAATATCTTAAAAGCTGGCATGATGGAATAAATAGAAATCAACTTTTTATTTCTTGGCGTCTCTTTTTGGTCCCCCTGTTTTTTTTTTGCCCTAAAATAATTAAAACATCTTATCCCCCCTCACATTACCTAAAAAAATCTAATACCATCTGAATGAACATTCTAGCAGAATTTCATCTTCTTTCTATTTGCGTACACCTTATCTCTTCAAGCTCATTTTAATCCTATAATTATATCTAAGGTGCTGAGTGTTATCAAAAAATATAAATGATGGAGCACATTGAAGTTATTCAATAGCTTTACTCTTATTGTATAAAAATGATTTTATATGCAGCATTTATTCTTTGACTATGAAAGAGCCACTGCACTTTTATTTTGATATATGTATGTGATGCAGGCAATATTTACCCACCAGCTGTTTCAGCCTAGGGAGGATTTTTATTTCCAGCTAACAAACTCTAAAACAGTATTTATAATGTAAATGCTGATATACCATTATTTATATGATTCAGTGCAGTAGCAAAAATTGGTTTCATGATAAATAAACTCTCGTTATCCAGTCATTAGTCTGTTGTAGCCACCATGACAAGTCATGCCACAGGCAACACAATATCACCATGAAATGAATTAATTTATCCTTTTCAAAGGGCCATGGGGGAATTGGAAATGTATGTTTTATAACAACACTCCAAATAAAAAGCATATCTAATAATTTAACGGTTTAGTCACATATTTTCAATTCATCACGTTTATTTTATTCAACAAATATTTATCAAGTACTTTCTATATTCTAGGTACTTTTCTAGACAGTGAGAGTAAATTCTACTGGGGAAGGTAAAACACACAACAGACAAATTTTTTTAAAAAATAGATGATCCTACTATTCTACTAATTGCTATGAAGAGAGGGAAAGGGAGAGAGAGAGAGAGAGAGAGAAATTAAAAAAAAAACAGAACAACAAAAACAACTCCAGGTGACAGTCACCAGGAGACTATATTTCCTAAGGTGCCCAGAAACCCCTTTACATCAATTCTCCAGCCTTTTTCCTCTATAAAAGTCACAGTGATGAATTTAGTTTGGACCAAATGAAATTGCTTATAATCACCATTCTTCACCCATAAAAATGGCAATTTCATACAGATCAACATAGTAGCTAATAACCTTAAGAACTAATAACTGATAGAATTTGAAGATCTGACATTTTTATTTTAAATTTCATTTAAGAGTTATAATTGCTCTCAGTCTGAATATCATGATCAGCTTTTCCTTTTTTCAGGCTCTGGATTCTAGAGGTAAGATGGGAATCCTATTACTTCCAGGGGCCTAAGAAGAGTTTCCATCCCAGGAATAGAATTTCTGAGGGCAAAATGTCTGGAGCCGAGGCATTTTTTAGGTTGGGAATGGGCCTGGTGGAGCTGGGGTAATCAATACGGTACCAGAGCACGGGTTCAATGGGTTGTAGGCACCAGTAGGAACACGATGTCCAAGCCAGCACTCCCTTCAATGTCAGCCTTGCCAACTACGTAATCTTTATTGCATCCTGTAACCTCTCCTAACCTTGTTTTACTTTCTTAAATATATCTAACATGGAGGTAAAGTAGGGGAAACACGGGATCAGGGAGAAGTCAAAGAGGGGAAACCATGAACAGGCATCAGGCTTGGCTTGCTTTGTCAATATCCGTGTGTTCAGGAATGTGCGACGATGACTCCCTCCAATATGTAAGACTATGCTAAACAAACAAAAAAAAAATCAGAGCTCAATGGGCTGCATATCAGAGTGGGAATCTGAGGTTTGAACTGCAGAGAAACTCTGGGCTCAGAAAAGAACAATAGGACTGAACAGAATTCTTATTTGATCATTACACTTTGAATATAGGTGTCAAATTATAATACTGTATTCCATGAGTAAGGAAAAAATATTTTATGTCACTTAAAAATTAAATGTTCAAAAAATGCATTCAGTTCTCTATGCTTATCCTACTCTGGTGGGTTATTACAAGTTTCATTGATACAGCAGGGTAACAAGATATGCACATTCAACTTGAGCTCAATCACATTTAACATTACATACTTGGGCTTCAGGTAGGGGAGGAGAAAGAATCTGACGAGGTAGCTTAGTAACAGATTATCTGCATTGCATGCATGAGACTCTGGGTTCAGTCCCCAGCACAGGAAGGAAGGAAGGAAGGAAGGAAGCCAGGAAAGAAGGAAGGATGGAAGGAAGGAGGGAAGGAGGGAAGGAAGGAAGGAAAAAAGGAAAGAAAAGAGGGCTGCTAGAAGGAGAGAGGGAAGGAAGGAGAGAAGGAAGGAGAGGGAGGGAGGGAAGGAAAGAGAAAGGGAAGGAGGGAGGATCACACTTTTAAAGACATAGGAGATGCCTTTTACTTCTCTAGTCAAAGAGCTTATGCTCCAGTGTGAGATGTGTGAACCAGGCCTTCTCCAGCTGGTCTCAGGTCCTACACATCTCTCATGGCATAGGCATCTTGCCATCTCATGTCATTTTTATAATGTTTAAAGATAAGCATTTCTCTTTAAGTACCAACTAATGACTTAATCTGTGAATGAAAACAAGAAATAACAGTCTGTCTTAAAGATGAAGGAAAAATCTGGTCCCAGATTCACTGAGACATGGAATTTCAGTCTCCATGGTGATGTTTTTATAACATTCCAAAGGCTAATTTTGATTTTAATGAATCTGGCACTGTAAGGTAAATTTAGAACCTAAATCTTCAGAAGATGTAGCTCTGATCTACGTACAATACCCTCAGCATCCCCTGGCAGAGTCCAGATGATCACTAGCTATTTTTGCCTTGGGGGAGAATATGGGTTATTCATTTAGGGAGCCAACCCTGAGCTAGTGGGTCCATCTACCTCCTTCTAAATTTAGACAATTCACTTCCTTGCTGTATTTTGGCACTTTTCAAGTTTGTCCTTGCATGTCACTGTGTTCTGACGGGCACAATAACTTACAAATGATCCCTCATACACTGGAACATTTTGAACAAATTCCTACATTCATCAGAAATTTCTTGGCTAGATCAATTTAAAATTAACAACCCCCAATTTATCAACTAAATATTTTGTCTCACAGAGAGCAGATGAAAAAATCAAAAGATGTCTATTACTTTCCTTCTTTTCTTTGTTTCCCCTCTAAAAGAAAAGTATATAAGATTCAGAATAAGGAGCGACTGTCAGGGCTCTGTCAGAGCAGGTCTCATGGTTATTTATCAGGGACAATTACTAGTACTCAATATCCTTTGGTTTGATTGGCTCCATGTCTTTAATATTTATTGCACATTTTAATATCATTTGTGACAATGAGAATATTATACTGCTGTTATCTTAAACAGTTCTCATGTGTAACTTTTGTAGTAAAAAGTAAGTTACTTTTCCTAATTCACTCAAAAAAATCTTGTTCATTGTTAAGGGAAAAATAAGTTTTGTGGTTCTGAAAAGAGGTATATAACTCTGAGAAAGCTTCTTCATGTTTTCTTCATTTTCATTTACTCATGAATTCAAATGGATCTGATAAGCTGAAATGTAAAAATAACCATAACAAAGGCTGAGTTGAAATTTAGTGTCTACAAACGTGATTCACATCCTGGTAGCTGAGGTTGGAGAATAGGGAGAAGGTGTATATTTGAAGTAAGTCTTGGGAAAGAGATAGACTTCATCAAATAAACAGCTTAGATAATAAAGCTCTTGTTCACATAAGCTCTATGAGCACTATTTATTTAAACACTTAGATTGGCAGCTGTGAGTAGAGGAAATATATGCTGAACATATATACTGAGCAATTTGAGAAAAGTTCTCACACATTATGTCTGTAGCATTTGGCAGAAAGAGCTTCCATTTGGAATACTCATAGTTTCCCATTTCTTGATAATTGTAGTATCTCATTTTTAAAATAAGATTAAATCATGGTCCAAACTCTTTGTTTTCAGTCTTTCCTGTTCATTAGTTTTTGTGTTGGTGTTAGTGTTGGTGTTGTGCTGTTTTTACAAACTTGTTGACAAGAAACCTTTTTTTCCACCTTTTTTATTGGTGCATTATACTTGTACATAATGATGGGATTCATTTTTACATATTCATGCATGCATGCAAGATAATAATATAATTTGGCCAATATCCCTCCCCAGCACCCCCCCCTCCCTCACATCCTCCCACCCTCTGGTTCCTTTCTTCTACTGATTTCCCTTTGATTTTAAGTATTTTTGCATAGGCACCAAGGCTCTCTGGGACTTCTAGTGGGCACCCCACTTAGCTCTGCCTAAAACTTCCGATCCCTAGAAAGAGGATATCCCCATCTAACCACAAGATGCTGAGGACCTCAGAGGGATGTCAAGCAAACAGTGGTATCCAGGACACTTTTTCCATCCTCTTTTATTATTTATTATTTATAAGCAAAATTTGCTACCTTTGGTGGAGGTAACCAGAGGTTGAAGGTATAGAGAATTGGTGGGGATACTGAGTTCTTATCTGGATGTATTAGAAAAAAAAAAAGCATCCTGTTTCTGGCCTCACAAGGGTTACAGCTGAGTTGGAAGCCCTGATCTGTCACTTAATATATTCCTGAGAAGTATCAGACAATCTGCTAGGCTCTACCCAACAAGTAAGTCTATCACAGAACAGACATGTGAAGAATAGATAAAAGAATTTCTTACAGTTGAAAATGGAGAACATTCCTTGTTACTCTTTGGATGTGAGATGTCATCCAAAAACTCCTGTTAACACAAGAACTATGGCTGAATGTGAGAAGTATAACCTTATCTGTCCATTCTAGTTTGAAAATGTGCTGACAAATTGTGAGTCTACTCAGGTCCAGCATAGCTGCATGAGATAGGTCACTGGAAGTGTGTCTTGTAAGTTTTATTCTTCCTTGTGGACCGTTCCTATCTCTCTCTCTCTCTCTCTCTCTATCTCTATCTCTGCTTCCTGACCCCATGATGAGCCAAACAACTTTCCTCTCCTCTTTCCCCTTCCTCTTGGCCACAACTTGGGCCCAGAGCTGTGGAGTTAGCCATCTACGAACTGAGACCTTTAAGCAGTTAGCCTCAAATAAACTTTTCCTCTTCTGAGTTATTTTGTCAGGATTTTGGGTCACAGAGATGGAAAAGCTAACAGAAATTTGTACATAGATTCAGAATTATTGTGATTAATCATCTCATTAGTCCATGTGGTTCAAAAGCTTTTAGAAATTATTTGAGAAAGAAACTTTTAAAAGTTTAGAGATGCAGCTGGAAAAACTTTAGAATGTTGTATGCAGAACCTAATGAGTGATTCTAGTGGGAGCTCAGAAGAGTAGAATGCTAATAGAAATGTGAAATGTGCTCATGAGGTTTCAGAGGGAAATGAGGACTCTACTGGGGTTTGAACTAGAAGCTACTCATGCTATATTCTGGTAAATTACGTGTCTACATTTTATTCGTGTCCTGACACTTTGTGTGAGGTTGATTTTAGAAGTGAGGGACTAATTAATCTGGCAAAGGAAATTTCAAAGCAGCACAGAATTCTGTATGTTGCATGGATATTTTTGGAAGCTTATATCCAGGTTTACTTTCAGAAACAGGAACGTAAAACAGAATCAAAAGATTTTTAAAAATTGTAGTAGTTCATTTAGAAAAGTTCGTGTAAAGCTGGAGCCAAGGAAGTTTTGCTTGTTAAAGAGATAGTAGCCACTAAAGAGTTGTTAAGTACGTTGCATAGAGACAATAGGAAAGATGCCTTGAAATTATCTCAGCAATTTGCCAGACTACATCCAATATGGACTCCAGGACGCAGAAAAGAAAATTCCTTCAAGAAGAGATTATGGGGATGCCCTGTTCATATAGGGATACCTATGAAGTTGTTTCACCATGCTGTCATGTAGGCAGAGACCATTGCAGTCATGATTTCAGGGGAGCCAGGTATTGGGCAAGGTGGAAGCAGACTTTGACATCAGCCATAAGATGCTGGTTTTGTAGAAATGTAGAATGCTGGAGTTAGGGGCTCATGAAGAATTCCACTGAGATTTCAAGAGAAGCCAAAGAAGACTAGGCAAAGGGTAGTAGAGTGGAAAATCCTGAAGGCTACCCTTGATGGAGTGATGCATATAATTTTGAAGATGAAACCTAAGCTAGAATGTAGATTCCAGGAACTAAGATATGCAAGTAGCATGGAATGTCTGCTAGAGAAAGCTTTTAGCTGCAGAGAGAGTCATACTAAGATAGAATCCATGTGCTACAGCTAGAACAACAAAACGGTTGGCTGCCCAAGTCCTTTGGAGATAACAACTTCCCTCCATGTGTGTTAGATGCTGTATGATGATTTAAAGGACCTATTCAGCTGACTAAGTTTCACTCTTGCTTGGACCCATCCCTTCTTTCTATGCCCCTATTCCTCCCTTTCTGAATGTGAATATTTACTCTGTGCCTCTGAATATTGGGTATACATAACCTGGTTTTAATTTTCACAGGGACTCACAACCAAGAATTTTCCTTGGATTTCAAAGAGATTTGGACTTGGGAAATGCTAAAACTGTTATGACTGTGGGACTCTTGGAGGTGAACTAAATGCATTGTGAATTGTGACATGGACATGAATTTGGGGGGATCAGGGAAAACATTTTATGGTTGACTATGATATGTCACCTAGAAGCTCCAATGTTTGGAGGTGGAATAATTAGATTGTGAAAGTTGTAACTTATTCAGTCCATCTAGTTAGACTGGACTGGATGGAAACTGTAGGCATATGGAACATGGCTGGAGGAGGTGGGTCACTGGTGGCATGCCCTTGAAAGTTGTTTTTCCCTTCAGCACCTTTCTCCTTCCTGACCCTACCATGAGATGAGCAACTTTCCTCCACCAGTTCTCAGCAAAGAAAAAGCAAACTAAAATAGTGCCTAAGACTATCCCTGATCTTGCAAAGGGAGATGTGCTTCTTACCCTCAAGATACGTTTCTTGGTTCATTTGGAAAGACGGAGTAGAAAGATTCATAATAATAAGTCATCAATTTATAAATGAAAGCTTGTGTTCCAAAGAGTTTTATTTAACACAATTATTAAAAACTATAACAGCACAAAGTGAAAGAACTGGAACTGGAACTTAAATGTGCTGGGTGGCCCAGTATTACAAAAGGAATATGTCTCTGAATACCTCACATAATTCAAAACATTCATGATTTATGATAAATTTTCTCATAAAACTAAATGGAAAGTTTGTACTTTGGGCATACATAAATCTCAAGCCAGAGTTGCTAAAGGGAACTTGACCTTGTTTAATCTTGCAGTCTTGTCATAACACATACTTTCTTTTTTCTTCTTTTTCATACACTTATTTTTACCTACTGGTAAAATGAAATACCTGGATCAAAAAAGATGATTTTTAAATTTTTCTGAACATTATCCCTAAAAATTCCCTCTTCTAAAATGACAGTAGAGTATGCTGAAGGGTTTCTGCCTTTCCAATGATTTTTTTTATCACATCTAAGCATCCTTTCAAAGTTTTGCTTATTTTCACAAACAGTGTCAAAATCACAGCTTCAGAACTGAGAAAAAATTTTATATAATTGAAAAACTGAACGTTGATCATTTGAACATGAATACTATAAGCATTGTCAGAATTGATAAGAAAATTCTGATAAATGTAGAGCTTGATTACTATTGCTTTTTTAATACCCCCTTTTGCCAGAAATTGATTCTGCCATGTGTCAGTACCACAAATGCCATTTCCAATTAACTTTGTTTGCTTCTACAAAGAATTTAATTCTTGAATGCAGTTCAAATTTGGTGCACATAGGCACTGGACATGGCCCAGGCTGGCAGGCATGCAGGACATGCTGAGGAGTACTCTCCTGGACCTTGCCCCACTGCTGAGCATGCTCAGGACCCTGAAAAGCTTCCTGGGCCTAACCCCACCTCCAAGTGTGCCAAGGACTCAGACCCTGGCCCTGAAGGTGCACAGGAAATCCTGAGGAACCTACAACCAGCCCTGGACCCACTGCTGAGTGTGCACAGGACTCTGCCCCAGCCCTGGCAGGTACAAAGACACCCCAAAGACTGTGCCTGGACCCTTGCCTCCTATTGAGCAAGCCCAGGACTCCAGTGCCATGCTCAGACCCTGCCTCATGACGGCATATACTGATGACTCCAGCCCTGACCCCAGCAGGTGTGCAGGACATACTAAGGATCCCCATGCCTACAACTCTACTCTGCCACCTCAAGTGCCCAGGACTCTCCCTGGCAAGCACACTAGCACACTAGACACCCCAAGAACCCTGTACCCAGACACTGCAAAGGTGTTATACATAACCACCAGGTTCAGATATATTGGGTCCATCCTATGTACCAAGCTATCAGGTCCTAGCACAGCATGTAGGCTGTCTATTCCAGTCCACTTCATATCTCCGGGTCCCTAGGAATCAGTAAATCGCACTTGCTCTCTAGTTTCATAAACACTGTGGGCTGCCCAGCAACCCCATCAAGATTCCAAATCCAAGACCTGGAACCTAGATTCAAAAGGTTCAACTAAACAAGGCTCAAGACAGGAACAGCTTTTTGGAAGAAGGCAATCACAAAAAGGTGGTGACTGACCCAACCCTTTCACCTTCAGGGAAAATGTAACCAGAGACTCGCCTTGCTTCCACTCAGGGAACTCAACTGAAAGATCCAAGAGAAGCTGTTCAAAGATGAGGATCAAACAAGAAAAGGATCACCTCAAGCCCACAACTCCCCTACCAAGGAGCCCAGGGACAAGGAGTGGCATGAAAACCTAGAACAAATTGTCAATGATATGATTACTAAAAGAAACAATGAACTAAAAGAAAATTTAATGAAGGACCTAAGAGAGAAAACTCAAGAGATTAAAAACTCTATTATCAAAGAAATAGACATACTAAAATAAGAAGTAACAGAGTTAAAATCTGCAATCGCATCAGAGTAGCAATGGAATAATTTAATAATAGACTAACCTCTATAGGAAAAGAGCCCTTATCTCTTGAAGAAAGAGCTTCTGACAACGAGGATAGGCTGAGCAAACTTGAGCACACTGATGACCAAAAAAAGGGGGAAAAAATCCCCACAGAATATGAGCAGAATTTTCAAAATGTCTGGGATACAATCAGAAGAAGCTATCTAATATTAATTAGGATACAAGAGGAAATAGAAAAGCAAATGATTGGTGTAAAGAATACTCTCAATGAAATCCTTAAAGAAGATTTTTCCCATATGAGAAAAGAGTCAGAAATGCTCATCCAGGAAGCATACAGGACACCCAACAGGCCTAATCAAATGAGAGGCTCAACAAGACACATCATATTCAAAATGTATAATAGGGAAATCAAGGAAAGAATATAAAAATCTGTAAGAGAGAAACACCAAAACACATTCACAGGCAAACCGATAAGAATCACTTTTAGGCTCAGACCCTAGAAGCAAGACGATCCTGGAAGGAGATCTTTCAATGTCTGCACAACATGTAGCCAAGAATACTATACCCAGCAGCAAAATTCAGCTTTAAATTTGATGGGGTAATAAGAACATTCCATGATAAGATCATCATGAACAGAAAGTCAGCATTACAAAGAATCCTCAAAGATAATCTCCAGATAGAATAAAAGCCAAATAATCCTCAAAACCTACAAAGAGATAAAAGTCAATAAAGGCATGTGCTATCAATAGACAACCAAGAAAGCACAGAACTTGCCAATGAAACATTATGGCTCTGGGCGCTGGAGCAGTGCCTCAGCAGTTACAGCGCTTGACTAACATATGCTAGTACATGGGTTCAAACCCCACCACCTGGTACACAATTAAGCCTTGGAGTAACAAAAGCTGCATGTGAAACTAAAAAACAATTGATTCTCTCTTTTTTTCTGTCTCTCTCTCTCACTATTCCTCTATCTTCTAAAACAAACAAACAAGCAACACTGTGACTCTGAACAACAACATTGAATGCAAATCGTCTCAATGCACCGATAAAAATACACAGATTAGCAGATTGGATCAAAAATCAAAATCCAACATATGTTCCTTACAAGAGACCCATCTTACACCAATGACATCCACAGATTGAGGGTGAAAGGTCCATGAAAGCAAGCTGGTATTGCAATATTTCGATCTGAAAAAGTAGCTTTCAAACAAAAATTAATCGGAAGAGATAAAGAAGGTCATTACATCCTAGTAAAGGAACAATACAATAGGACAGATATAACCACAGTAAATACATACTCTCCAAAAAGTAATATCCCCAAGTATGTGGAATAATTACTCTATGACATAAAACCACTTAGGGACCCAACACAATAATACTGGGAGACTTTAATACTCCTCTATCACCAATACACAGATTGTCAAAGCAAAAAAATAAAAAATAAAAAACAAAATAAACGTAAAACAACAACTAAGAGGAATCCTAGCTATACCAATCAGGCAAGAGAAGGAAATGAAAGGGATAAGAATAAGAAGAGAGGAAGTCTAACTATCCCTTTTTGCTGACAACATTATCCTATATCTGAAAGATCCAAATATCTCCACCAGAAAACTTCTTGAGCTTATAAAAAAAATTATCAAGCTGGCAGGCTACAAGATCAACACTCACAAATCAATAGTTTCATATACAAAAATCAATAATAGGGCAGAAAATGAAATCAGGAAATTGGCCCCATTCACAATTTCCTCAAAAATAAAAAAAAATACTTGGGAATTAATCTAACAAGGGAAATAAAAGACCTCTACAGTGAAAAGTATTGAATATTGAAGAGAGAAATTTAAGAAGACCTGAGAAGATGAAAGACATTCCATGTTCTTGGTTAGGCAGAATTAATATAATTGAAATGATCATTCTGCCAAAAGTTCTACACAGATTCAATGCAATTCCCATCAAGATACCAATGTCATTCTTTTTGGATACAGAAGAGCAATTCTCAAATTCCATTAGGAACAACAAGAAACCCAGAATAGCCAAAACATTACTATGCAAGAAAGACAAATGGGTAGTTTTGCAATACCAGATCTAAAATTTTACTATAGAACTGTAATAACAAAAACAGCATGGTACCAGTTTCAAAGTAGAAACAAAGACCAATTGAATAGAATAGAAGACTCTGACACAAATCCACAAATCTTTAAACATTTGATCTTTGACAAAGAGGGTCAAAATATAATATGGAGGACAGACAACCTATTCAACAAATGGTGCTAGACAAACCAGACAGCCAGTTGCAGAAAATTGAAATTAGATCCTAATCTCTCACCTTGCACAAAAATCTAATCAAAGTGGATTAAGGAATTAGGAGTTAAACCAGCTACCATACAAATGATAGAAGATAAATTAGGACCAATACTCCTGGATATGGAGTAGGCAATGGCTTTCTAAACAAGACTCCCAAAGCGAAAGAATTAAAGTCAAGAATTAATGAGCAGGATGCCATTAAATTAAAAAGTTTTTAATTCCCAGCCAAGGAATTGGTCAAAACTCTCAAAAGAGAACCTACAACATGGGAGATAATCATGGCTTATGATTTCTCTGACAAGGGATTAATACCTAAAATTTACAGAGAACTCAAAAACTTAAAACTAAGATCACAAACAATTCAATCAATAAATTGGCCAGAGAGCTAAACAGAACCTTCTCAACAAAAGGAAATTGAGCAGACCAATGAATACATGTGAAATTGTTCTGAATCACCAGTAATCAGAGATATGAAAAACAAAACTACATTAAGGTTTCACCTCACTCCAGTCAGATTGTCAAAGATGAAGAATATAAACAATGACAGATGCTAGAGGGGTTGCAGGGAGATAGGAACACTAGCACAATGTTGGTGGAACTGCAGACTGGTACAGACACTCGGGAAAGCAGTGTGGAGACTCCTCAAATTATCAGAGTTGGCTCTACCATATGATCCAGCTATCCTAGTTTTGGATATTTTCCCAGAGGAGTGAGAATACACACATTTCAGTGACACAGCAAAATCTATTTTCATAGCAGCTCAATTTATAACAGCCAAATTATGGAACCAACTCAGATGCCCCTCATTTGATGAATGGACCCTAAATCTCATATATATACATACATACATATACACAGTGGAGTTCTACTCAGTTATTGGAAACAATGATATTGTGGCCTTTGAAGGTAAATCAATGGGTATCAAAGAAATCATATTGAGTGAAGTTAGCCAAACCCAGAGTCAAGAATCAAATGCTTTCCCTCATTTGTAGAGACTAGAGAAAAACCCAGGCTTGTGTGAAAGGTTGTGAAATTCATGTAGTCGACCCAGCAACATACTAGCAACACATAATCTAGGAGCTCCATAGACATGTACAAGAGGAGTGGGAAGGGGAGAGTCAGGAGGGACAGGAGAGGAAGGGAAGATAGCAGAGATCTTGAGAGACAATCAACAATGTAGTATACTCCTTATCCCTCCAAGAAGCCAAATAACACTTATGCAATCATTTAACTCTGGAAAATTCTCAATCGTGTGGGCGGGGGAGAAGAGAGAGAAAGAGATTTACAGCTGTTATGGGGAAATATAAAAGAAGAATGACTTATGGGCTAAATGTTTTCTCTCATATGTGGAAGCTAGAGTAAAATCTGAGACAGGATTCTGAAATTAGCTAAGTTTAAATAATAAACAATGCATTTGAAATTTCACATAAACTGGGGGAACCATAACTATGAAGGTGAGGGGAGAAGGGAGGGAGGCAGGAAGGGGAGGGAGAGATAAGGGGACTCCTATGCATCTGGGACTCCTATGAGAAGCCAAACTACACAGAGGCAGACAGAAACTCGGAGATTTCAAAAATCAGTGTACATGTATATGTTTATTTCTATCTATAACATGGGAGTATTGCAGAGGAGAAATGGATGAAGTGGGGAGATCCTGGGCTAGGATCATCCTTAGCTTAGTTTGTCAATATCCACATATGCATGAATATGAAACAATGATGCCTTCCAACATGCAAGACTATGTCAAACAAAAAAAAATACGATATCATCATTCCATATTATAGATGAGGAAATGACGGTGGAGAAAGATCAAACAACTTCCTTAAATTTCCTGCTGACAAAATACCCACCCTGTCTTGCCAAGGTCACTTGAGTTATGGAGTTTCTTTCCCCTATTTCCTTTCACCTGTGTTTTTGCCTTTATCAAAACTTATGTATTCTTTGTCCTCATGGTCTATCTAAAATGCAATTAATTGGTTAAAAGCTATTCATACCAACTAAATTAGCTTAATGCTCTTGGTGTCTAAGATAAAATATTATATCAAATAAAAATCTTCAAAGATTTACAAACAGGCAAGCTAATGCTTGGATTTTTTTTCCTTACCTAAAATCACTGACAGAAGAAAACATCATCTTACAAACTTGAAATAAAGATCTATAATATCTAACACAGACACTGGCTCACAGAATTAAAACTAGATTTTTTTTTCATTTAAAAATCAAATGTGGGGCTGGAGCGGTGGCTCAGCGGTTTCGGGCTTGCCTGGCAAGCATGAGGACCCGGGTTCAAACCCCAGCACCACGTACACAACTGAGTGTTGGAGCAACGAAGGCCATGTGAAAAACTAAAAAATAAAGTGATTTCTCTCTTTCTCTGTCTCTCTCACTATCCCTCTATCTAAAAAAAAAAAAAAAATCAAATGTGGGCTGGGAATGCAGTTTGAAGGTAGAGTGCTTGCCAGGATATGAAAGGTCCTGGGTCCTATCTCTATCAACACAAGTAAATAAGCAAGTTGATAAATAAATTAAAATAAAATAATATAACTACAAGAAATTTATAACTAAGTATTTAAAATAATTTATATATGTCATCTCTATATAATAATGATTTAAAGAAATAAATGGAAGATGAAAATACATATTAATAGAAATAAAGTGTTAGGCACAGAGAGAAAAAGCAGAAAGATCAATAACTCCTTTGATTCAGCAGGTAACCTTTCTTCCACCTACAACTCTCCTTAGAAAGCAGTGTTTATTCTTTAGAGATAAAAGTATTAAATATCACTAATATTTTATAGCAATACTATTTATGGGTAATGTCATTTAATTCTTCATTCTTATGATTTCTTTTCACTATGATACGCATCATCAGATAAAACTCACATTGACAGAAGTTCTTATGGGTCCTCAGTAGTTTAAAAACTACTAGTGGTTTAAAAAGTATGAAGCGATTGTGAGATACCCAATAAGGCAATTCTCCAGACAAATCATTCAAGGTAAATTAAAGACAGGGAAATGCAGTGGTTAAATGCAGGTTTCCAACCTGAAACTTCTGGGAAAGAGATATGGTTGAAGATACTTGAAGATCTCTATTCAAGACAAGGGGATTGTGGAGAAGCTTGTGTGGGAAGTCGTAGTAACTTGCTCAATAGCACCCTGATGCTTCCAAATGTGTGATCCAGACTTTCCAGAAGGGCTCAATTTATTCCACGGGAGCCATTCACACCTCATTATGGGCCCACAATTGCAAATAAATGCACAATAATGAGAGCAACAATAATAATGCAAAAATATGTCAGGATAACAATAACAAAACAAAGCAAAATAAATTTGTGCAGAGAGTTATCCCCAACCATCCAGCAACCTTTGCTAATTACTAATATCCCATAATACCTATTTAATCTAGCCCCTGGAATCTTCCTAAGAGTTATTTTTTACCCATTCACTGGTGATTACAATCATCTTGAATATATTCTCCTTTGATTTCATTGAGAATATCTCTTGTCTGTAAGTGAGCGATTTATTTTATAAAATATCTTCCAGCTGTCAATTCCTCTTTATTTTCAGAGAACATGCTCCAGGATCTTCCTGCCAGCCTATTCTAAAATGTGCTTTTCCAATTTTATATAAAAAAGATTAAAAGTTTTCATTGGTTCCCTATTTTCCCTCACTCAACCAAATTTATTGTCTACCTACTGCATTCCAGGTATGCCTGTAAAAATGGGTTTTTAGGCTCTAGGTTGATGGTAAGGATCAAGATAAATAGAATCTCTGTTTTCACTCTGTGCTTACATCCTGGCAGTTTGAGACAAATTATAAAAAGGTAAACACATGTACATATATTTTCACATAATAATCGAAAACTCAGATGACAGTACAATTGGGTTATGTCATGCAGAACAATAGGTGATGATATTTTACATAAGACAGCCAAGGATGGTCTCCATGTGGACTTGACATTTAAGGTGAGTCTTGAATGGTGAAAAGAAGAAAGCCACATGAAGATGAGTGAAAACATAAAAGGCAGAAGGCGCATCAATAGCTAAGTTAGCAAAACCTACAGAGACCCCATGGATTCCAGAAAATTCAGGCATAAGATAAGGCTGGAACATGGTAAGATGGTGGAGTCCTTGTGAAAGGTTGAGAGGGAGAAGTGAGTGAGGACAAGTTATGTGGACCCTCTACGCCTTGGTAAGGAGTTTGAATTTTACTCCAAGTTCAAAAGAAGTCAGCGAAATGTTTGGAGCAGAGGTGTGCGTGGTGTGATGTGATCTGACTTGTGTTCACCAAGGTCTACACCAGGTTGAAAGAGGGAGAAGGCTCAGAACTCCTCAGCTCAGCAGGAGAGGATGGTGAATGGGGACAAGTGCCGCTGCAGATGGGCAGTTGGGGCTGTGTTTTAGAGGGACCTCTATGTGTCTTGCTGAGGAATCAAATGTGGGAATGAGCCAAATGAAAAAACCAAGTGTGACTCCTGTGGTTTCTAGCAAGTGAGTCCCTGAGTGGTTTGTCTCTTCCAAGGCAGATGCCTATCCTCTGTGTCCTGCGTTCCTGTCTCCACCTCAGAACCTGGAGTAGGCAAAGCACGTTTTCTCATAATCTCCTCTCCCACCTCTTTCCCTTCCCCCAGAAGCTTTCCATATTCACTCTTCCGGCTCTGATTCTACAATCATCACCCAGTGGTTGTTTTATTGAAATTCTGCCTCTCATTTGTTGCTTCATTATCACTGAGCATTGTGTCCCAAGTATACGGTTAGTGCCTTTAGAGTAAGCAGTATATCTTATATTATTTAGAAACCGGCAAATCACCTAGCTGCAGATAAAAAAAAAAAAAAACCCACCAATTAATAAAGAATGTGACTAAATGTTCAATCCTGCTATCTCTATTTAGCCTTTGGCCCCACTTTCTGTACCCTGCACCTTCTTCTGACTTTAGCTCCCTTGTTGCTTCTCAAGGCTGGCCTCTCTGACCACCCAGGCCAGAGCGTCCCCTAGCAATTCTCACCGTCATGCTTCATCAAGTCCTCTGACATGCTGTTCTTCCGAGCACCTGTTCCTACTCCAGGGCTCACTGTCTCACCTGCTTCCTGCTTAGTGTCTGTTTTTTGCATTAGGAATCTAACATGAAGACAGCAGAGCTTGCCTCTCTTGTTCACTCCTGGATCCCAGCGCTCACCACGGTGCCTGTCTCGGAGCACCCTATCCCATGTGGTAGAGGTAAACAAACAAACCAAACAGCAAAGCTCTTTCCCCTGTGGAGCTGATACTCCAGTAGGTGAGATAGAAAATAATATTTCTAAGAAAAGACATAGCATATTAGATAGTGATAGAGAAAAAAACCAAGCAAGGAAAGATAGGATCTGTGCGTTTGTGGAGGCAGTGGAGAGGTGTGGGATCTTCGGAGAGCCAAGGAAGTCCTCAATGATATGGTGACGTAGAGAACAACATGTGCAACTGTCAGGAGGCTGTAGTGTGCTGGCAACATGCTAAGGACACTTTGCTGACAGCTGGAAGGGAGGAAACAAGATGGAGAGGTGCAAGACGAGTTTAAGAGGAAGAGTTGGGATGGAAAATGGGGACATCTTTAGGGTCTTTGAGCACAGGAGGAAGACTTAAGTTTTAGCTTTATTCTTGGTGAAATGAGACAGCTGCTAAGAAAATTTGGGTAGAGAAAAGTCAAAAGACGACTCACAGTTTAGCAGGACTTTTCTGAAAGCCCTTTGAGAATACACTGAGAAAACAAGAGGAAACGCAAAGAGATAACGAGACACCTACCCAGCAACTCTGGTGAGAGAAGACAGGAGCTGCAAAGGAAGGGCAGCATTGAAATGGCAACAAGTGATTGGTTTCTGATCAATATTTGTTAAATCAATGAATAATAAATAGTTTCTCAACCATGATGGAGATATATATGTGTATGTGTAGACAGATGATCTCTACCTAGAGATAGATAAATTGAACAAAAGATTTGTACAAAGATTTTTGAAATGAAATCAATCAATTATTTAAAATGTCCAAAAGTGTACATTTCCACTTTCATTAATAAAAATTCTTAGGGAAATTATTTATAGTCAGGTTACATTAACTTTTACAAGATATCTAAAAAGATTTTCATCTGGTTTATTTACTCTTGAGATGCATATTTCCTTTCAAAAGTTACTTTGACAAGATGGTAACATCTGTAGAAAATTTAAGAATAATATGTTCAGGGAAAAATAAATAAAAATAGCTTGAGATCTGCCTCATTCTGCATTCTTCAGCCATAAGAGACGGTAAGTATGCCATTTAATATTTTCAATTAATAATTTTATGATTTTTATGAAAATCCTTATCTGTAATAGAGAATTTTTAAAAATTATTTAGTGTTTTCATTTAGCACTTTCTAATTACTTCTTTTGAATGAGTGTTAATGTTTCACAATGGTACCTGGAAAGATATCATCTTTAAATACAGATAGTTGAGGTCTATTTTTTTTTTGTATCAGTTAAACTGGTTTTGCCTGATTTTGCATATGAAGTACAATATTCTTGAGATACTCTCAAAAGCAAATTCAGAGCATGTGAAATCTCTTACTCTTTTTTTTTTATAAAAATTAATTAGCTTGTTGAAATTGCCTTACTGTGCCTTTCAGAGTTGGTTTACATTCAAATCATTGTTTTCGGAACAGAAAAAAATTGTGATTAGCTGGAGTAAAAAATCTAAACAAGAGATCCCCAAGCTCCAAATCATGTAAAGTGTAATATTCAAGACAGTTTATAACTTCTTTTCCCCCGGTGGGAATATCCTGTGTGGTTTATTGCAAGCCATCAAAAGCTGAGCTCTCAAAAATTGCAATATGGTGCCTCACTATAGCTCTCACAAACCTAGCCCCGGAGGAAGGCTGCAAGAAAAAAAAAATACCCAAAAACAAACAAAAGAAAGCATATTTGATATTTTGAAGACGTTGGTGTGCACAAGTCACCCCTAAGTCTGTAGAATCAGTGCATATATGTGCTTGGGGCAGCTTTAGAAATGCTGTCGGATACTGAACACACTATAGCTCATTGTGTATCCCTGAGAATGCACTTTTTTTTTATATTGGTACACCAATCACATTCTGTTCGGCGTACAAAGGCAGTCTTGTTTACATTTCTAACAGGCCCTTGGTTACATTCAGGCGGTAAAGACACTATTATGGATAGAACAAAAAAAGATGTCAGAGACATGTGTGTGCCTCCGAATTTTCCTTGAAGATATTAGATTGCCATCTCCAGCACTGTTCATAAACAAACTTAGAGAACATCAAAGGATACAGCATTACAACCTGCTGGGCCGAGATTACACACCTCAAAAGTAAATGTTGCCTCAACGAAAACTCTTCTGCAAGTTAAAAATCAAATTCAACTAAAAATATCTGATGCTCTCTTTAGAACTTGGGCACTGTGCACGAGGATGTGTTTTTAACAACAGTTTTCTGATTTGGGGATTATTAACTCTATGTTTGCTTCATCCTCAATCCTTAATTTGTCTGGCACGTGTATTTACTTGTTGACTCTCCTTTGCTGTCCACACGTACATTCCTGCCACATATGCTCTGGCCCTTGATGTAGAAAACACTGGCTATGCTGGGAAAATCACAACCACAGACGTCCCTTTTATTGTGTTTAGCACCTACTGTATTATTCACGTCAGGATATGTGTAAATTGCTCTTTAATATAAGATTTCGAAATCATTGCTTAAGCAGAGAAAGCATTTACATGCTCTGTAGTTGACGCAAACGCGCGCGCACACACACGCACACACTCACTGATGTATTTTCTGCAAAGCTATTGACTAACTTCCAGACAAAGGGCACATCAAAGTTACAATGACTCTGTCAAGAAAGCCTATTAGATCTGTTTATTGATGCCTCTCAAAAAAACTAAGATAGCAAAGCATCTTTGTTATGCAGTTTCATGCTTCTACTATGAAAATGCATCTGTAAGAACAGGAATCTTTCCTGTGGGAAATCTACAAACCCATCTCATACATTATTCTTCAGGATATACCCAATGTAGTTATTTGGTAATGTTCCAAAAATCTGAAAGAAGTTGAGAGAAAACATCTTTTTCATCTTATCATACACAGTGACTCCAATTGAATGCTAATGGTTCGTTATATGAAACCCCTCAATGCTAATTTCAGACTTTGGACTCGGTCCTTGCATGTCTGAAGTCATATATCCTCATCTTACTAACCTGGGCCCTCAGAATGATTGCTCCTTCCCTTGTGACCTAATAGTTCTCTTCAAATACCTGAATCATGACAACCACCAGACCACACTGCTAGCATGCTTCAAGTGTCTGCTTCCCTGGCAGGGGGGCATGGGCTTCTTGTGGGCAGAACCATATCTTATCTTTACTCCTAGCCTTAGCATTGTGCCTCCTACAAAGCTGATAGCTGATTTCAGTAACTGTCAAATGAATGAATGAACCTTAGCCAAATCTACTTCTTTAGTATATCAGTAGAGAACTACCATATCTAAATGTATATTTTTAAAATGTAATGTTAAATGAAGAAGCTAAAACATACCAATGCTTGTATCATATTTTTATGAAAATGATAATTTGAACAGAACCCTTAACATCCGTAGTAAATATATTTAAAGTCAAATTGAACCCCTGCTATACATCTTTACAATTGCTAAAAATTAAATAAATAGATAAAACTGACAGTGTTTGTGGGGCACTCACACATTACTGATTCAAATGCAAAATGGTGTGTCCACTTTAGAAAACACTTTGGAAATTTCTTTACAAGTTTTAACACAGACTTAGGTGATGTGGAAATTCCACACATAGGTAGCTATACAAAAGAACTTAAAACTTACTTTTACATAAAGACTGCATGTGAGTAGCCAGAGCAACTTTTCTCTAATCTCTGAAAATCTAGAAACAACCCCAGCTTACTTCAAGGGCTGAATGGACTGGTAACCTCGGAATATTCATTCTACAGAATACAGCTCACCAGTGCACAGAACTGGTGGATGAATCTCCAATGTGTTGGGATCTTAATGAATGAAAGAAGCCAGTGTCAAATGACTGCATGATTTGTGGCTCCATTTATGTGACAGTATTCTTTTTCTACTGCTGCAAAACAAATTTCTGCAAGCTCAGAAACTTATAGCCACACCCATTTATTAGCTTGCACATCTGAGTGTCAAAAGTCCAGGACAGGCTCAGTCTGGGTTCTCTGCTTAGGTTCTTGCAAGGCCAAAATCAAGGTCTCCGCTGGGCTGAGCTGTTACCTGGAGGTTCTGGGTAAGAAGCAACTTGCAGGCTCTTGTGGGTGGTTGGTGTAATTCCCTTGCTAATTATTATAGGATTCTGGTGCTCCTCTCTTTGTCCCTGTGAGCCAAGGGTTGATCTCAGCTCCAAAGGCTATTTTCATTCAGGTCTTTCTATATGTTTCCATTATCTGACAGCAAGCACCAGTGACTTGAATTACCTCCTGCTTTAAATCTCGGACTTCCTTTCCAGTTACCAGAGGTAAAGACACTGCTTTTAAGGGGCTTATGTGATTATATTAAGTCCATATATATCATGTGGTATATAACTTGGCTATTATATCCAAGCATGCAAACTATCTTAAAATCTTGCCTCCCCAAATAATTTTCAAAAAAATAAAATACAGAACTATAGGGTAGGAGAACAGATTTGTGGTTGCAAAGGTTTAGATGTAGGGAAAAGGGCTGTCTACAAACACAGAGTAAAAACGAATTTTTCAGAGTGATATAAATGTAGCAGATCTTGATTGTGATGATGCTAAATAAGTTTAGACACTTATCAATACTCCTGAACTATACAACAAAAAGATAATTCTACAGTTTGTCAATTAAAAAGGCACAAAGAGCAAATTTAAAGAAATCAGTTGCTAGTAAGGTTGAGAGACCTTAAATATCATCACAAGTAAATTTAAACCTCAGATCATACTTCAATCATCTTGGGTACCATCTAAAGGGAATAATAAACTGTAATAGGATATTTTTATTAAAAAGACTAGACTTTAGTTAGAAAATGTTAGAGTCCTTTATTTGCACATTACTTATCTGTCCTGTCTTAAATTTTTCTAGGAATCATTACTCAACTGTCCAAGCTTCCAATGAACCCTTTTCCTCAACTACTCCAACACTTCTTCTCTGAGCATCAAACAGCACTTGATTGTACGTCATCAGTTATGTTTTGTATCAGAACTTCTTTTTCTCCCCTACTTTGCCAAGTTTCACCTTCATCACAAATCTTGAAGTCATAGTGGCTACTCTCTAATCTTCATCTCCGATTCAAGCCTTGTATATCCTACTACCACAGAAATATCTCCACCTTTAATTCCTCCTCCTTCTCTTCTGACTGCACTCATTCAATCAGGAACTCACAGGTCTCTGACGAGGCCATTACCTTATCCATTTGTTTCCTTTCTACTTTCAACCATTGCATTTCTTGGTTAACTTTTCCAACCTTCACTTTAACCTTTCTAAATAACTGTCCCAATCTTTCTGTTCTCTTCCTTAGAAATTTCAATACCATTTTCATACTCTTGCCTTATGGAGTAACTTTCAGTCTTTCTAATCCTGGCTTTTATGACCCTCCAAGTTTGATTGAAGCCTTGCTTTTCACTTTTAGCCTTTGAGATAAAATAAAATTTAGACTAAGAATATGTCACAATATTTTCACCATATGCATGCTGTCTTTTCAATCTAGCATAATATCTCTCCTCCTGAAATAGTCCTACTCCGTTTTTTTAAGCCCAAATTAAAAAGAATTCTTCTCAGAAGTCCTTCTTTCCCTGGGTCTTCCAGAATCAGTGGTTTTTACCTATACCTTAGAAATCAGAAGAGCACCACTGATGATGTCTGAATAACAGGAGGATAAAGAGAGAGGAGGACACTGGTTGTAGGAGTCACCTGGATGAAACAATGTCATGAGGGTCCTAGAGATAACAGTGGACTCTGTATAAGGATTCTGAAATCAAGCCAGCCTGAAAAAGAACTTCCTCAAAAGAGAATACTGGAGTGATAAAAAAGAATCACCAGAGAGATTAGTTGGAGTGGGCCTCCCATCTATTCAGGTGGAAGTTACCAGCAGCTGGCCAAAGAAGAAAATGTCACCAGGTGAGATCATTGCACCTGGAGGGTCTCAATAGTGTATTCTCCAAAAATAATCCACAAAATGATCCTTTGGGAGAATCAAAATTAGGAATCTGGAGCTTCTTTCCCAATAACATCACTGGATGAAATCAATGTCATCCAATAAAGTCTTTAGCTTTTCTAACTTCGAATTTTCCTCACTACAGCTGTGCGAGGATTAGCAACCATAGATAGAAAGGGAAATAGGTATGGGATGGGGAGTTAAAGACACAGGGAGCCATAAAGAAGTACATGTAGGAAACAGGGAAGCCTGGATTTTATGTGGAATTTAGGTTACTTTTCATTTTACCCTAGACAAGACATTTACATAACACTTATAAGAACTTAATTCTGACAAATTGACTACAGAATTTAGTATAATAACAGCTAGAAAAAAATTATAGTACTTGCTTAAGATTTCATCTAAGAAATGGAAAAGAAGAAGTATGAGAGGAGGTGAGAATGGGGGAGAGATCAGGGAAGGGAGACACAGTTTGCATGCTAGGTAAGCACCCAGCATGGAGCTGTACCCCGAGTCCTGGAGAGACACAGGTACATGCTGGCTGTACTTCATTAATTCTCCCTCTTCCAAGGTAAGCTGGAGATGATAGGAAAAGTAATTGGAGGAAGACCCAGCAGAGGCGGCAGTCACTTTCATGACTAAATTGGAATTTCTTTTCTCATTCTTCCATAGAACATGCTTGCTAATAAGTATGTTTCTTTAATAAAGAAGTTAAGAATGAAAGAAAAGGTATTGACAAGCGAGAGTCATATTTGGGGAAATAGGAATCAGTACCTGGAGAAAGTTGGGCTCCTGATATTTCTGCCACCTAAGAGGAAAAACAATCATAAAAACAAACAAAAGTCAGCCTCAGTACTGTGACCATTTGAAATAGCTCTATACAATTTTTCATTTCTTTTTCCAAACAGAAACAAGAAGTCTGAATCTAGCATTCCTCTTCTATATGCTCCCATCATTTCAGACACTATTTTACCTCCTTTCCGCACCCAGAACCTTTCTGCTTTCTAAAATCCATGTTCTAGAGCAGCAAGAGAGGAACCAGGAAGCATTTTTATCTTGACTCTTCAATTAGCCAAATAAAGTTGTTAGGTCCTTTATCTCTAACACTAAAATTGTGAATTGTCTCTTTAATTCCTTTTTTTTCTTTCCCCCCTTAGAAAACAGTTGAGAATGGAGAAATCATTTGGGGAGGCTTCAGGAGGAACTTTTGATTGCCCCTAAATAATGAGAAAAGAAAATCTTAATGTTGCCCTGAAAACAAAACAATACAAAACAAAACAAAACAAAACTATTTTTGACATTTATAGTCTATAAAACCTAGATCAGGAAACAGAGATTTGGAACCTACACATCTCAGTCATCTATCTGTCTACCTGGTTTGCAAATCCTAACTTCATTGTCTTGTGGCCAGTGTTCCTGATTTACATTTTCTTACCACGGTCCTTGCACTTCCCTGTGATGCATAGATATTTACCGAATGATTGATGTGTTGCAAGAACTTTGCAGGACATTAATATATTTTAGTGTTGGATATTTAATTAGGTCTGGTACTAAACAGACTATGGGTAAATAAAAGACATATAATTACAGGTTTTGTCTGAAATGTAGTGCAGATGTGACATTGCCCTCTGATACAAAGACTCTCAGATGAGCGCAGCCAGACTTCAGGTCATCCTTGAACTTCAAAGCCCTGGATTTTGCTGATAACTCAATTACAGAACAAAGAGAAGCCAAACCTAGGAATTAAGCATTGGATTGTAGTAGATAGTCCACATAAGAGTCCATATGATCTTCCCTGTTTTTCAAAGATTCCATTAAATAGTAAAGTTAAATAAATCTAGTGTTGAACATACGACATACTTAATTTGAATCAATTACAAAATCCAGTTCTAGATTGTTATCAGTATGGCCTCCGAGAATTATGGGTGAAAAAAGAATTAGGGCTGGCATTCCAACGAAAAGGAAACATGCTTTGCTAAATTCTTTTGTACCCCTAACTCTTTTTGTTATATATATGGTTCCAGTGGGAGTAATTACAATGTGTCCAAAGTCATCCTTGAATAAACTTTTTTCTCCTATGCAAACTAGTCTTTATATGTTCCATAAAGCACCTGGCATATTGTGAGCATTTAAGGAGTGTTTCATGATAAAACAATGGCAACCAGGAACTAAACCCTAGTTTCCTGTGGGTATTGTAATCTGAACGGAAGTCATCTATGACAAAGGAGGAGGAAGAATCACTTTGTTTAACTGCAATACTAAAGCCTATTGTATCCTCTGCCCTTATTAGAGATTCCCACACTGTTTTGTTTAGGAAACACTTGGAACAAAATCTAGTATTTGGAACAAAATAAGACAAGTTCATCTGATAGAAGCTCATACACATCTATGATTCACTTGTTAAACTTAACAGAATAAAATGAGGTTTGCGAAGAATGATGAAATGTGACATCAGACATTCTAGTACCATTAGAATTTACCTAGTGAGCGCATAATGAGGCTCAGAGGGGATATAGGAAATTAAACTTCTCTTTTATTACCACAATGCATTTTTAAAGAAGACTGTAGAAACCCTATTGGCAGAATGGACTTCATTTAACAATGCAGAGAGAGAATGCAATTCAAAGTTCCACATAATCATTTCTCTCACAGAGAGGGGAAAATCTATTTCTTAACTTGATGCAAATAAGTTAGACTTATGAACTTTTAGAAATGGGAGAATATTAGATTCTTCAGGTTCATATTCATATTTTTAAAGCCAATGTTAGCTAAATGATCAAATTAAAAAAAAACCTAGAACAGACAAAACAAAGGGTTGAAGGAAGAGACTGAGAAAATCATTCGGAGAGAATAAAATTGTCAAAGATATGGCACCAAAGTCAAGGAGAACTCCCACCCCCACCCCACCCCTTTTAAGAAGATTTCACTTTATCTAAAGAGTAAAGCAAATGCTTTTAGATCCAAGGGTTCCTGGTTCAAATCTCAGCAGGAGCAGATTTCTCACAAACTAAAAAGGCACTCTGCCTATTAAAGGAACTGACTTAATACAGTTATATGGACCATTACTGAACAGAATGGGGATTCACAAACTATTTTCTAAATGGGGCCTTTTTGTGCATGTACAGTAATTCTTATAGAAGCCTTTTACAAATAAAAAAAAAAGAAAAATGGGGGGAAAATCTAAGAACCCATGATTTGAGCCTTTAATAACTATTGGTGTATTAGAGGCATCCATCTGCAGTAATATAGCAGATCAGGTCTTCTTAGCAATGGTCCAAAAACAGCATTCTAAAGATAAAAGCTTAATATTTGTGCAGACCTTGGAATCCCAGAAAAAGATTAACAAAATACTCATTGAAGTCTTGCCTTAGTGTTGGACCTCAAGGACCTCAAAAATACATTCTCCATGAATCTTCATTTAAACAAGAAGCATTCAAAGAATTCATCACAAGGACTCTGTTTTGTCTGAGATATTCACAAAAAGAGTTTATTGAGTAAATTTTTACATTGTACTATGATTTGACTGCTAAAAGTCTTTTTTAACATTGAAACCATGAAAGACACATGGTAAACATTTAATCTAATCCATCTTAAAAAAGAACTCTGAGGAAATTGGTAGATGTCAGCTTTTGCTATAAATTTATATTTGTAGAGCTATATGTGATCTGGGTTCAACATATTTCTGGTAATTTATATCACTCTCTCTGGGAACATCATTAAGAATAGAATAATATTGAATTATGAAAATATTTTCTTTCCTCGCCAGTTTTATTATGTATAATTCTCCTGGACCCACTAGAGGTTAAATGATTAGAGATATGAGTAAAGATTTAAAAATATGTATAAGCCAAACATAGAGAGTGTTTTCGAAAGTGAAATCTGTATTGTGCAGAATAAATCTCTTTCCTGGATCCATTTTCCAGCTAATAGATTTTTGAGAAGGTGATTTATTTGAAACCTATAATTTATCTCTAGTCTGCCAAAAATTTCGGAGATCTACTCAGTAATATGATAGTTGCAAGGGGCAAAAAAATGAAATAAAATGTACAAGCTAAAACTGGCTTAAAGGAAAGCTATAGATAGAATCACTGTTGGTTTATATGACTAGTAATAACTACTGGTTTGGAGCAAAACTGGATCTCAAATTTTAAAGAGCGACATGAGAAGTCATTCTGTGTTTGTCAGCTTTTTAGCCTTAATAAAATTCTAGCTAATCAGATCCAAAAGTGCATTAAAAAGATAATACATCATGATCAAGTAGGCTTCATTCCTGGAAAACAGGGCTGGTTCAACATGTGCAAATGAATAAATGCTATTTACCACTTAAATAGAATTAAAAATAAAAATCATATAGTCATCTCAATCAACGCAGAAAAGGCCTTTGATAAAATTCAACACCGTTTTATGCTCAAAACCCTGGAGAGGATAGGGATCAAGAGAAGATATTTTAACTATGAAAGATCCGTTTATGACAGACAGATGGCCAACATTATGCTCAATGGAGAAAGACAGAAAGCATTTCCACTTAATTCAGGAAGGAGACAAGGTTGTCCACTTTCACCACTCTTATTCAATATAGTCCCTGAAACCCTTGCCAGAGCTATCAGACAAGAGATGGAAATCAAAAGAATTCAAATAGGAAAAGAGGAACTCAAGTTGTCTCTATTTGCTGATGAAATGATCCTCTACCTAGAAGATCCTATAAGCTCAACCAGGAGACTTCGGAGCTTATAAACGACTTCAGCAAAGTGGCTGGTGATAAGATTAACACCAATAAATCATTAGCTTTTCTATACTCCAGCAACAAGGACACTGAAGAAATTAGGAAATCTTTCCCTTTTGCAATCTCCTCAAAACACCCAAAAAAGAACAACCTAGAGGATAAGAAGTTTATTTTGGCTTATGGTTTCCAAGGTTTACTCCATCTCAGCTGGTTCTATCATTTGAGTCCAAGATGAGGCAAGAGTGTGGCATAGGGAAGTTGCTCAGAATATCGTGGGTGGGAGGCAAATAGAGAAGAGGGGAAGGGGCCACAGGGAAGATGAAACTTTCCAGGGCATGACATCATGACCCACCTCCTCCAATCATGCCCCCACCTGCCTGTAGTTACCACTCTGTCTGTCCACTCCAACTTGGACCATTAGGTTACAGCTCTCATAATCTAATCATTTCACCTCTAAGCATTCCTTCATTGGCACAGGATTGCTTCATTAACACATTCAAATCATGACATTACAACTTTGGCCCTCCAAAACTCATGTCCATCTTACAATGCAACATCAATTTATCTCTGTATTCAAAAGTCCCTTGGTCTTAAATGTTTCAGCATTGCCCCAAAAGTCCAAGTGCAAAGCTTACTCTGAGATTCAAGGCAGACTCTTGGCAGTGAGCCCCTGTAAAATTCAAATCAAGTTATGTATACAGTGGCACAGAATAGACATTACCATTCCAAAAAGGAGGAATAGGGGCATAGAAAGAAAGGTTGGATCCAAAATAAAACTGAAACTCAGCCAGTCAAACAGGTCCCTGCAATCTCTGTATAGCATTTAGAATATATGGAGGTGAGATATTCTCTCCAAAGCGGATGGGAAGCTAGGCCTGTTTGACCTTGACAATTGCAGTGTTCATGGCCTCTCTTTGCCTGTCTCTCTTTACACCCAATAACTTTCCTCAGCCAAACTTCCAAGTTGCTGGCACCTCAGTTCTTGGGGTTTCTGTTCCAGCTTCACCATCCTTCTCATAGATTCATGCATCACCCCGACCATGATTTTGACACTGATATATTTTGCCTGGCATCCCAGGTCTTCTTCTGAAATCTTGGTGGATCCTCCATGATGTCCTAACTCTAATATCTTGCATTCCAGTAGACCCAGCATCATGTAGATGACACCAAGGTCTACTGCTAGACCATACAGTTGCTTGCTCCCCTTAAATCCTATCTGTGGTTGCCTTTAAGTGCCTGGGTGGATGAACATGATGAATCAATATCATCAGTCCCCCCTGGGCAAGCAGGGCACCCCCAATTTTTTCTGAGTAATTTTTCCATCTATACTCTGGAGCAATAATGCCTAGAGTCATGAAAATTACTTTGATGCCCTAAAGACATATTTCCTACTGTCTCTGTGCAAAGTACTTAGCATCTCTTTTGTGACTATAATATCTTCAATGATCACACCTTCCTTGGCCCCAATGTTACATGTGTTCTTCTGACCAAATTACACGTTTTCAGAATCCTTTAGCTCTGCTTCCTTTTCCCAATTATTTTAGTAAATCTTTCTAAAAGCTTCCAGCAATATTCATGCCAATGTCTGAATATAGTGCTTCCTTGAAATTTCCTGTGACAAATTAATTGGTTCATCACTTTTAAATTTAGTCTCAAAAAAGTCTCAGAAAATAAAAAAAAAGAATGAGATAAGTTATTTAGCAGAACATAATACGAATGGCCTATGGTTTAATTCCCAAAAGTTCTCATTTTCCTCTGAAGCCTTATGAGCATACTCTTCATTACTATCAGCATTCTGATCTTCAGACTCCCACAAGAATCTCCCACTAAGTTTGCCTACAAAATTCTAAGACTTCTCCAGCCTGCATCTCCAAACTTCCCCAAATATTTTCCACAAACAAGTTCCAAACTCTTCTGAACCATGTGGTTAGTTTAATCAAAGGAAAGACCTCACTTCTTGTACCAATTTCTATGTTAATTAGTTTTTCATTGCTGTGACCAATCAAGAGCAACTTAGAGGAGGAGGAGTCCATCTTGGCTCATGGTTTCAGAGGTTACTCCATCTTTATCAGTTCATGTCTTTGGACCCAACATGAGGCAGCATAGCATAGTGGATGGCCATGATGGTGCTAAGCTGCTTGGCACATGGTTGCTAAGAAACAGAGAAAGGGAAGGAGGAATGGATCACAGGGGAAGATTAATTCTTCCAGAGCATACCCCCAGTTACCCACCTCCTCCAGCCACACCCCACTTGCCTACAGTTATGACCCAGTAGTCCATTCAATCTAAGATGGACTGATTAGTTTACAACTCATAATCTGATCATTTCACCTCTGAATATTTCTGTTTTAACACCACAGCTTTGTGGGAGACAGTGCATATCTAAACTGTAATAGTCTTCTCTCAGGCTCTCATTTCTTCTCCTTAGGATAGTTCCTCTTTCAGCCACCACTGTTAGTCCCAGGAGAACTCTGACAGCAGCTCCAAATATGCATAAATCTTCACAAATGCAGTTCCTGCCAAAAAATGGCTACTCCCTTTCACAGCATTTCAAGTCAAAATCCTCTTTCAAAAATCAGTGAGAAAAAAAGAAAAAAAAGAAAAAAAAGAAAAAAAAAATCAATGAGAATGGCTGGAGCGGCGGCTCAGTGCTTACAGAGCTTGCCTGGCATGTGCAAGAATGCAGGTTCAAGCTCCAGCACTACATATACACAGAAATCACATGGAAAACTAAATAAAAATTGATTCTCTCTGTCTCTCTCACTGCCTCTCTCTCTTAAAAAAAAAAGAGAACTTTAATTATTGTTTCATTATTGTTTCAATTTAGTTAATCTAGATTTAAATTATAATTTGTACATAATCATATTTACAGTGTTTTCCTTTAATTTTAGGTCATATAAATAGCAAGAAACCATGCATCATGATTTCCTGAGTTTGAATTACAATGTCATCTGCATAATGACTATTGACTCAACAGATTCTGAAGGAATTTGCAGGAAATGCTCTTGTGAGGGTGTATGCATTTGTTTGGAGCTGCAGGCAGAGTTCTCCTAGGACCAAGAATGCGCACACACACACACACACACACACACACAGAAACTTGCAGTTTTGCTTTTTTTTTTTTTTTAAGAAAGAGGGGACAATGAAAGAGAGAGAGAGACAGAGAGAATCAATTTTATTTAATTTTTCATGTGGCTTTTGTTGCTCCAAGACTTCATTGTGTACGTGGTGCTGGGTTTGAACTCACGTACTTGCTCATGCCAGACAAGCGCTGTAACCGCTGAGCCGCTGCTGCAGCCCGAAACTTGCAGTTTTTGAAAGCAAGATTGAGAGGTAATGTAGGGAATGATTTTAAAGTCACTAAACCTAGATTGAGTTCTGCTAAAACTCCAACCTTGAAAATATGAAGATAAATAGGAGAAGCATTCTTCATTTTCTTTCTTTCTTTTTCTTTTAAAAACAGAGGGACAGTGAGAGAAAAATAGTGAAAGTGTGAATCAACTTTACTTAGTTATTCACGTGGCTTTCATTGCTCTGACACTTCACCATATATGTGGTGCTGGGATTTGAACCTACACTCTCTTGATGGCCAGGCAAGCACCGTAACTGCTGAGCCACTGCTCCAGCTGCACTCTTAATTTTCAATAAATGCTAAATAAATGAATGAATGAAGTCATTAGCTAGAAAAAAAATTAAGTAAGTATCATAAGCAGAGGGAAGAAACTATTTCAAGAAAGAAAATAATAATATCTAGTTACTATTCTGATCATATTAAAATTAATAAGTTAAATTTAGAAAGCTGAAACTAAAAAAATAGTTGTATAAAAAATCTCACTAAATTCAGTATAAAGAACCTTTTGTGCTTGTTAATATTTAGTCATAGTTTGAATTTTCTAAATTTTTGATTTAACGGAATTATTCATACATCAGTTTTGCCAATAAACCAAGTATATATTGAGGATGTGTCTGAAATCCTAATGTGCATAAGGAATATGAAATTAAATCAGGTAACTGCTTCTCAGGGTATCTCTAGTAAAAACAATGAACAGGTGACTGGAGTGGTGGCTTTGCAGTTACCATGCTTGCCCAGCATGCATGAGTGTGCAAGTTCAAACTCCAGCACCACGTACACAACAATGTTTCAGAGCAATGAGGGTCACATGAAAAACGAAATAAAAATTATTTCTCCCTCTCTCTCTCTCTCTCTCTCTCTTTCTCTCTCTCTGTCCCTCTTTCTTTTAAAAAACAAAAAACAAAAACAAAAACAAAAAAAAACATTGGCCAGGGGCTGGAGTGGTGGCTTATTGTGCTTGCTTGGCATGCGTTGAGTACATGAGTTCAAACCCCAGCACCATGTACACAACAGAGTGTTGGAGCAATGAAGGCCACATGAAAAACTAAATAAAATTGATTCCCTCTTTCTTCCTCTCTCTCTCTCTCTCACTGTCTCTCTCTCTTTAAAAAAGTAATATTATTTAAAAAAAAAGAAAAAAAAAAAAACCACTGTTCAACCAGCATGGTGGTGCATGCCTGTGATCCCATGGGCTGAGGCAGGAGGTTCTCAAGTTCAAAACTACTAGCCTCAGCAACTTAGTGAGATCCTAGGCAATTTAGTACAACCAAGTCTCAAAATGAAAAATATAAAAAAGAGGACTGACTCAGTGGTTCAGTGACACTGAACCAAAACCAAAAACAAATAGGCAAAATCACCGCCTAACTCAAGAGTTTGTAATCCAATCAATATTTAAATTTGAAATTCTAAATCATAGTGCAAAGCATTAAAGCCAGAACTTCTCTGAACTTTTGATATTTCAGCTGTAATACTGGGGATAACCTGCATTTCACAGGGCTGTTGGGAACACAGGTTGTTAAAAAGGAACGTATCGTACATTGGGTAACAACTCCATGTGTCCATTTATAATTTTTGCCTTGATATGCCAATTTTGCTTGATATATTAAAATAATTCCTGTTTGCATTCATTTCAATTTTTATATATTTGATTTTTTATGGTATAAAAAGTTCCTGGCAGTGAACTTCTCAAGTGGTTAAAGTCACTTGACCTTTAGCCTCTTGCTTTAAAAGTCCCTCCAGAGATATGTTAAATGGCTCAGAAATGTATTGCCTGTCATGTCTTATTGCTTAATTAATGACCAGCTAGGATGGCCTGTACAGACTGCCCTGGAGTAATTGTGAGCCCATCTTCCACTCTAGGAAATGAGTTGACTCCTGTGCAGCAGCCCAGTCATAGGCATTTACTGCGTTTAAACTTCCACATCCTTTAAGAGAGACAGAACACACAAGGGCTGGTTAACTAAGCACACAGACATCCGCAAGCAGAAGAAAAATGCTGCATTGCTCAGCATCCCAGACAGGAATTGTATGTTCCTGCTTTCTGAAAACCGTGCTCTGACTCAAATAAAAAGTCACCAGGTAAGCATTTTTATTTCAGTCATATTTGTGATAGAATTGGGAGCTGCTGAATTATTTTAATAATAATAAAAAACACTGTGATTTGAAATTATTCCTTTTGAAGATAAATGGGACCCTGAAGAATAAGACGCTAATGCAGAGTGAAAGTTCACTGATTTGAAATGAGAGGTAGGAATTCTTTTACAAAATAAAGGAAAAACTAGTGATATTTTAAAATTCCTTTTAAGACACAGAGTAATATGAACCAATTTGCTAATGAAATGCCACCAAGTATTTCTGCATCTCTTAGGTGATGCAAAGCATTCATAATTAAATATGAATATTGATCCTTCCAATGCTTACAATACCTGGACAGGAGCTTTAAACGAGTCTTCCTGCAGGATAGACCGCCTTTCTCTGCTCTTCTTGTTATTTGTACTATTCTTTGGCCCTCTCCCTTCCTCCCGGCAATTCATTGTTTCATTTCTGGTGGAAGAACACATCATGTCAAAAGGGACTGAATAATGAAAATAAGGGAAGGAAAAACCATTTACACAGCTGTGGACAACAGAAAGAAGATACTATCCTCACCGCGGAGGGTTATGTAACCCATCAACAGGCTCCGCTAGCTCTCCCCTTCCTGACTCTTCAGTAAGTAAACATGAACTTCCCTCTCTTGGGAGAGTTTCCAAAGCTGAATTTCAGGATCCTAGTAAGGAATGATTTTATTTCAGGCATGAGAAGTAGTGAAGAGAGAGGATGGAGGCAGGGAGGCCAATGAAGAGGCTTTGGTGATGGGGAGTGGCGTCCTGTGGTCAGGTCCTAGGGCAGCGTTGGCTGGTCCAACAAGCAGGAAAGGACACTGCTGAGAGATAGCAGAGAAAGAGAGAGAGAAAGAGGACTTAAAACTCCTCAGCAAGGGCTATGTCTTCTTTTTCCTGTCTATAGCTGTGTGCATGCCCTACCTTCAAGTTAGAAGACTATGTGTCTATTACTAGAGATGAAAAGGCATACAGGGAGAGAAGGTGGCCTTTCCTCTCTTCACCACTAGTTCAAACAGTAAAAATCATTGAATTATTCAGTTCCTTCCCTTTTAAATTAAGGCAACAAGGAATAGGTCGAGTTTGGACACATTTCCAGGAACAGAAGTTGTAGAGTCCCTAATCTGCTCATTTCTGAAGAACTAAGGTTGTTAGTGTTTGGAGATTCATTATAGTATTCTTCTTTCTTCTTCCTCCTCCTCTTCTTCTTCTTCCTCCTCTTCTCCTCCTCCTCATCCTCCTCCTCCTCCTTTTCCTCGTCCTCCTCCTTCTTCTTAAGAGTGGGACAAAGAGATAGAATCAATTTTATTCAGTTTTCCATGTGGTTTCTGTTGCTCTGAGACTTCGTTTGTACCTGGGGCTGGGGTTCAAACCCACATCCTTTTGCATGCCAGGCAAACTCCCTAAATTGAGCCAGTGCTCCAGCCCTCACTACAATATTCTTAAAATTAACATCTGTGGCCACTAGCTGCCATCTTGTGTTCCCACACGTGTGCACCTAATCTCGGCTGGTCTGCCTGAGACACCCTGAGCACCAACCTTAGTGTCCCTGAGCAGCCCCATTTCCACTCCAACATGAAAGAAACTATTATGAACCAGGAAAAAAACTCTCTAAACTGCAGGCATAAGTGTGCATGGGTGGGAAAGGAGCTACTTGTAGAAAGAAGTTGGTTCATAGAACAGCTATAGCGGATGACAAAAAAAAGAAAGAAAGAAACTTCAGTTCTCCTTAAAGAAATTAGGAGTAGACTATATCTCTAGCATTGAAGAGGTGAAAATGTTTACAAAACAAGGAATAGTGATCCGCTTTAATGACTCTGAAGTCCAGATATCTCTGGCAGCAAACACTTTCACAATTACAGGTCATGCTGAGACACAGCAACTGGCAGAAACTCTGCCCAGCTCCATAAACCAGCCTGCTGCGGACGGCCGGACTAGTTTAAGGAGACGGCTGAAGCTCTGCCCAAACAACCCGCGGATGGAAAAGCACCACTTGCTACTGGATGATGATGAGGTTCCAGATCTTGTGGAGAGTTTTGGTGAGACTTCTAAGAATGAGGCAAACTGAACTGATCAACTTCTGCAGAAGACAAACTTGAAGAAGCTACTGAGAGCTGCTATCTTAAATTATAACTGCTTTTGAAAGTTTTGAAAATTGTTTTGGTTATGGATCTGATAAAATCTAGATCTCTAATATTTTTAAGCCCAAGCCCCTTGGACACTCTTTTTCAGTTTTTGCTTACATACAACTTATTCTTTGCAGATAATTAAACTGTTTCAGCCTGGAAATTAAGTTTGAAACAAAAGTTAATAAAGTTCTTTGCTTAGTAAAAAAAAAAAATTATCATTTGTGGTATTCCACAAATCTATTCAATTTTTAAGAATTCAGTCGAGTTTCAGGGGATCCTTAACTTATACCAAATGGATCCTTCAATCAGAAATCAGTCACCTACCACTCTGGCAGGGGGAAGGTTGGGGAGAGAGGAGTAAAAAAAGGAGACAGAACTATCTGGAAAGTGATGACCTGAGAAAAAAAGATCAATGAAAAAGAAACAGGGAGAAGAGAAAGCAAGTATGCACAAGCAAGCAGGATAATTTAGAGTTACACAGATAGGGGTAAACTGAGTCAAAAAGGTGAGCACTGGGAAGCAGTGCGTTAGTGCAGCTTATAAATCAAAATGCTACATTTTTAAAATAACATGACCTTCAAATATAATTTAATTCTTTTTTTAAAAAAATAAGTTAATTCTTGACTTCCAGTTTGCAAAATGATTTTTTTTATTTTAATTTTTGTTTTTCATTTTCTGCAATTGACACCTCCCATTTTGAAAACACCAAGTCTACTCATAAAACAGACCTGGCGAGATCTGGTGTGGGCTGCTCCAGCACTGTAGTGGTTACTGAGAGGCAATTGCATAACCTATTTATTTTGGACACCAGACATCGCTAGGGTGTTTGCTTTATAGTCTTGGCTTCTCAGCCTGTCCCTTAGCCCGGTTGCCAAGCGTAACAACATCCAATTTGTAACTCAGTGTTTGATCAACAATGGTCATGTTTTGCAGACATGAAGAGTCCAGAAAGCTTGAAATTAAAAGGTGGCTGGATTAACAGGACTGACTTGAAGTCCTGCAATAAATAAGGGGTCAAGACCCAACGAAAATAACCACTGCATGTCGTGTTCATTCTGTTTTGAGTTAACTTCGCCTTCCTGCCTAAACATGTGGGTTTTGTTTCTCCCTTAAGTTGCTATAATGTGGAGACGTGAAATTTGGAGGATTTGAAATGAATGCTGCTAAATGGAACTTTGGATGTAGAATCTCTGGGTTTCTTTTTCTTTTTCTTTTTTTTTTCAGATCTGTAAAAGTAATAGGGGAAAGCACAAAAGGATCAAGAAAAGAAAGACCCCAATCTTTGTTCTATGAGTGATAAAACTGCATTACTTGGGGGAAATTGGCCTGACCTTCACCTACACGATGCTTCTGCTGCCTCACTGATTCTTGATTTTCTCTGATTAGGTAAAGATTGCCCCTTTCCCTGCAAGAAAAAGTCAAGAACAAAAAGAGGGGGGGAAAATCTTGACTTACCTATAAAAGGTTTATTTTTTTAATCACAGTTGGGATCATCCAAGCCAGTTTCTAATCTTATTTTTCAGGCTTAAAGAAAAAAAAACTACCTTTTAAAAGAAATTCTTTGGATCATTTTCTTTGCAACCTGTAGTCTAGATCTCAACTCATATTTCTTGGATCTTAGATGTATTTAAAAAAAAAAAAAAGAATCTCTAAACCTCTTCCTCTTTTAGCCTCTCCTCTAAAGCTCTGCTGGGTGAGGACCTCAGGGAGATCAGCACAAGGCCTCCTTGGCTGGCTGGAACAGCAACTAGAATACAGATGGCAGAGTCCTGCCAATGTGCCCGGAAACTTGAGGTGGCTTCCCACCCCCACCCCGCCCCTCGATGGCTGCCTGTGGAGGGCAGAGTTCCATGGATTGGTGATATTAAGTTGCAGACTCTGATTATTCATAGAGACCAGAGCTTTTCTGTGACATTACTGTCAAACAGCACCCTGTGTGACTAATATTTTTAACAGCATGATATTTAAAATTTGACAAGGATATAATAATTCATTCTTCAGATAGTCGACATACTATGAGAGCAAGTCATGTCTTCAAAGTATCTTTCAAAGGGGCTATTAAAAGTAGGTTAAGATTTGTCCCCTACAGCACGCAATTTCATTTTGGCTCCACCACTTGAAGCACATAAAATTAAATTCTGACTTGAGAGTGACCTACTGAAAATTAGATGGAAAAAATAAGGGGATAGATTTAAGTTCCTGATCAAAAGGAAGCTAGCATGCCCATCTACAATTTAGCATGCAGTTTGCTAGGTCCTGTGAGAATCCTACGTTTTTGGTAGCCAGTATTTTCCTCTTAGGATCGAGACTGTATTTTTAATGGAAAGGTTGCAGAATTTAATGGAATGTAATCTCTTGTTGCAGTATAGAGATAAGAGGCAACACAGAAAAGAAAAGAATTACCAAGGACACATTTTCTGCCATAATTTTCATCTCTTCTTCAGGTCTCCTTAGGACCTGTGATCCAGCCACCCAGAGCAACTAGACATTCTTTAAAATAAACTATGCTCTGTGACACCTCGATGGAGATATAACCTGCTGCTCTCTGTCCCTTGACGTTCTTTTATACCAATGATCAAAATGTACCCTAAAGAGATATAAAATTAAGATTTTAAGCGCTCTACCTTCAGAAGAGTATAAGTACAACAGAAATTAATATGATTATCCTAATAAGAGTAAAATATGAGTGTTTAGAAAAAGCTTGGACATATTTACTACACAGCTCTATATAAGTCCACTGGGACATAGGGGACTTGTACAAATGCTGTGAACTGTTTCATAGGTGTGTGCTATCTGTCACTGTGTGCTCTTTTGTTTATATTTAAAAGTTTGTACATATGCATACCAGTCAGAATAGGATTGTTTGTGCTATGGTAACAAGCAATCCTAAAATCTCAGTGGTTGGACCCAGCAAAACTTTCGGTCAAGCAAGTTCACTGCAGTACCCTGGGTCGCTCCCCATGGCAGCTGTGCCCCACCTGTTTGCTCTTCATTCCAACTCCTCTTTATTTTACTGCACATGTGCTCCTATGTTCGCCTCTGCAGGAAAAAGAGCAGCAAGAGTTGAAATAACTAAACCCTCCACCCAGTCCCTCTGATTCCATTTTACTGGCCAAACCATGTCACATGGTTAAAACCCAGGTGCGAATTTCCCACGTTCCTCCTAGAAGGGGAGATGTAGAGGTCAGTGGTTGTAGTAAAGGTTGCTGCTACAGAATTCCATGATCAAAAGCTTTACTCTTCTTCCTTTATCTCTGAATTACTCTGATCTTCACTCAGTAGCATATGCAAAAGCATATTAAAAAGCTGACACTCGTCCCCAGTCATGGATTTACTCAGCGGTTATGTAAACAAAGAAGAGTATCATTCTTCAAGGTCTCCCGTGAATTTGACATCTGACTATATATCTATTTAACATAACTTCTCACAAAGCATCAAAAGTACTGCGAAAAAATGAACCAAATAACGAGAATACATTGCAAAAATCACTCACAAATAAGAACAACCTAAATGCAATATGGGATGCATCCCTTGAAAACAGGTTGATATTTTTCCCATCTGTTCTTTCAGAATACAAATGTGTAACCTATACCTGCCAATCTTAACTGCTCGGCCATTCTTTCAAGGATTTACTCACACCACGTCTTTAATGACAAATGTATCAGCATCATCTGAGCTGAGAACTGAGGTGCTCAAAACTGCAGTCCCTATCTCCCATCGCTTTACACTCCATCAAAGATGATGCAAGCTGACTTCAAAGGGAGCTCAGCACTTGCATCAACTCTGCAGGGGTGTTGAGTAAAATGAGGAATGAAAAAAAAGAACACCATTATGTTTTGAATTTCAAGTCCTAAATCATTATTTCCTAGCTGTGCATGAGGTTACGTAGACAGAAAGTAGAATGACAACTGGTCATGTCATTGGGATGATGATATAGGAGGATCAGGAAGCTTAAGAAGAGGAATTTTTTGAAAGTCACATTAAAAAAAAATTCTCTCTCTCTCCTGGTGTTCGTGTATTCCGGAGACATTTTTTTCCAGTGATAGAATGACTCTGTGGTGCCCTTATCATGCCCAGGTGCCTGCTGGGTTTGACCTGTTTCAGAACTCTCTTCTCAGGAGCAATGATGTGCTACCCCTGAAGATAATTAAATGTGAGGTACCCAAATAGTCATTTACAGCTGATTTTGGCATCTCTATTTCTAAAGAGGAGTTTGTGTGGCTGCTTATCAGTAATGGAGAATACACTTGTTGTTAATCTTAGGAAGCTAAAGTATTCAGTTTTGCTTTAAATACATTTACTTTGCCTTTCTGATGTGTGCACAAAATGTTTTTTTCCATTTGGTGTTATTCTGATAGTGCAGATGTTAATGAGTTGAGAGAAAATCATCTGATCCGTTCAATTTTTTAAAATCTCCTTTAAAAGTGCCTAAGTATCTATTTACAGTCAATTTCTAATATACTTTCCATATTGAAGTGTATATGTGTATGCATTTTGTGACAAAAGACAAAAATAATTTATGGTGCTAATTCTGGGTGCATAGTTAAACAAGACAATTAATATTTGCTTGAAAAGCAAGAATGCCTTTGGATTTAGTTAAGTATCTCAGTATAGTGTTATATGATTTACAACATTTCTAGGAGTGTTTTCTACAGCATTACTTTTGAAAAATAAATGAGGAGATTCTCACACAGGCAGTATTTAAATCATGGTGTCATGATTCAGCATGGACCAGAAGGAAGCTGGGCCACCTTCACACAGGTTTTCATGTGTTCCCTGGCAGAGATTCTCTCTGTTGTGAGAACACAGCCACTCATGAAAGTAAATTTCCACAGTAGATGGACTTTAAAAACCCATTACATGATAGCCTTCTGGTCGCTATATAATTGTGTAAACATGCAACTACACACCTGTGAAATCAGGTTGTTGCGATGGAAGAGGATGAGAAATCTTGGTAGTGCTTCTTACACTCATGAAATATTAATGACTAAAACAATGTTAATGTCTCTGTCTAGAGCTGCTGCTTGCTTATGGAAATTTACCATTACAAATGTATTCTTTTCCTTTTTATTTTTATTTATTTATTTTTGGACACGGGGTCTCATTAGGTTGTCCAGTCTGGCCTTAGACTCCTAGGCTCATGTGAACCCCCTACCTTAGTAGCTTGGACCATAGGCTTGTGCCAACACAGTGGCTCAAATGTCATTCTTCAAGTTATGGTTTTTCAAAACAAAATACATATGGTTAAGCATTTATGAAAGCCATTCTTGTAGATAAAATATAAATGGGGATTCTATTTCATTGCTAGTATTGTTTATGTTTTATAAATACGTGATGTATCAAATATAAAAGTGTATGTATTTACTTTAAACATACTTTGGGATTATGTACTTAAAAATGTACAATGAAACAGATTGCAGTGCTGCCTGCCTATAATTCTAGTGGTTCAGGAGCCTGAGAAAGGAGGATTGCAAGTTCAAGGCCAGCCTCAGCAATTGAGTGAGCACCTGAGCAACTTAGAAAGAATGTATCTCAAAATTAAAATTAGAAAGTGCTGGGGATGTGACTCACTGATAAAGCACCTCTGGGTTTAAAATCCCTACTTTAAAAAACAATTGGAAGGAAAAGGATACACAAATTAAAAAGCTTGCAAATCACCAGTCCAGATATATGTAAAGCTTAATGACATAGTCATTAAGAAGCTAAGTACCAGGCGTAGTTTCATATTAACCCAGGGCATATTTAGACTGGCAATGGAAAAATTGTTGGCATTAGATGTCAAAATCTTTTACCATTCTTTCAGCATGACATCCCTTAAGAACTGACATAACGAGGCTGGAGTGGTGGCTCAGCAGTTGGAGTGCTTGCCTGGCATGCATGAGGTCTTAGGTTCGTACTCCAGCACCACACATACAATTAATTATTGGAGAAACAAAGGCCAGATGAAAAAATAAAAATAAAATTGATTCTCTATTTCTCTCTCCTCTCTCTCTCTCTCTCTCTCTCTCTCAAAGATAAAAGAGCTAACATGAATAATTCTAATGGATGGAACTCATCCTTCTCAAATGCACTAATTCTATTTACATATTTCTAATATAAAGAGCCTGGACTCTGAAATCAGATTAAAATTTTGCTGCAGAAAATTGATTTTATGTGTAAAGCTTTTGATTATTAATTGCAAAGTCAAATGCTTCTAAATAATCGGGTAGGATGCTTTCTGCTGTTCATATATATCTCCCTAAGATAGTGGATATAATAGTGTCAACAGAAGTGGCTCCTTGGATCCAGAAGCATCAGAACTTTGCAAATGTCATTTAATGCTTTATCTTCAAGATAATCTTACTCCAATTTCAAAAAATGAACTTTTATAGAAATGGGATGCTAAGGAGTATTTTAAAGTTATGAATAGCACATTGTGTTACCCAGCTAGGCTTGTGGGTACAAGGTGACTCTCACCTTCAAGGAGATAAGATGTGCCCAAAATGCTTTGCAGATTCAGAAATAACATTACTTGCTTGTCTTTTTAAAATGTATAGACTATGTTAGTACTATTCACTAGCTTCTTTAATGGTAAAAATGATAAAATTTTACAAAACTCATGAATTTTCAGAGCAGTGTTCTTATTCCCAAATCCCTTCCTAGCCTTTCCTCGTCCTCCCTCCACACCCTCTGTCCTCCTCTTCCTCCTATCTCTCCTTCTTTCTTCTTATTTCCCTAATTGTCTTTCTCTATCAGAACATGGAATATAAAAGATTATATTTTATTTCCCATAATTTTCTCCTTTCACTTTTCTCTGAGGAATCTCTTTTACATAAGTTGGTTTGCTTTTCTTTATTAGAACAATATTACTAAGTTTTAAAACCACTGGTATTTATATCATTCTATTACTGAAACATTGAAAACGAAGCCGAGAACAAAAGATGTTGAAGGCTGTGTTCCACACACATCATAACTCATGCAGGAAATCCAAAATGACAGGTATCACTTTTTGGTGAAAAAAAAAAAGGAATATCACAAGAAATAATGTGCAATTTTATCTGGACCCAGAAGGATAGGCAGGTATCACTGAGGTTAGGGAAGACAGGTGTCAAAAGGAGACACTGATTTAAAAAGATAACATAGCCTGGGCACATACAAATTTTAGGTCCAGAGTTGAACTGCTGCCCTTCTGCATCCCCACCTTAAGAGACCCTTGCATGGAGGGAGGGAGCAATGATCTACGTGGGATATGGGTTTGCAGCCAACAGATACTAACTGAGCATCTACTGTGTTCCAAGCTCTATTCAATGTGTTACAGGTATCAGTGAAAAAATAAACATAAATCCTCTCTTCCACCACCACTTCTTTTACTTCTTTTGAGATGATAAGGGTTCCCCATAAATGCCTAGACCGTAAGGTCCAGAAAATATTATAAAACACTACAGCTATGGTCCAGAAAGTATTATAAAGCATCACAGCTCTATTTCACTCTAACTTGAGGTGACCAGAGTCCTAGACTACCATTACATCCATTGGAGATCCTGAAGTTTGATTTAGGCTCTTTGTGGTCTACGGAGTTTGGCATTGAGGTGGTGAATTGGACTGCCTCTTTGCTGTTACACTGTCGCTGAGCTGCCAGCCTGGCTCACCTATTACAACTTCATAAAAAAAAAAATGGCAGCAGATGTTATACAGTTACATTAGAAGAATTGCCCCCCCGTTAGCTCTAATCAGGCCAATTTTTTTACCCAGCTAAAGATAAGAGAAGTCACTTTTAAAAATTTCTGAATCAATGGGAGCCCCAGAGAGAGAACCTGACCACCCCTGGGGGAAATGGTTCTTAAAAGTCGCCACAATTCTTCTTTTCTATAGAGTAGTGTTTTGGCTAGTCTGGGTCTCCTGTTGTTCCATACAAAGTTGAGAATTGCTTTATCTATATCTCTGAAAAATGCCATAGGTATCCTGATGGGGATTGCGTTGAATCTGTAAAGGGCTTTGGGTAGAATGGCCATCTTTATTATGTTGATTCTGCCTAACCACGAGCATGGAATGT
>PVKS010006904.1:0-75778 GCA_004027875.1 Aplodontia rufa | reverse complement strand
CTTGTAGAAGTAAAAAACTATGAGAAAAAATTTCTATAAAAAGAGTAAGATTCAGACTGGAGTGGAAGTTCAGCAGTTACAGCGCTTGCCTGGCATGCGCAGAGACCTGAGTTCACACCCCATCACCACATACACAAACTAAATAAAATTGAGCCTCTCTTTGTATATCTTTTTTTTTTTTTAAGAGAGAGGGACAGTGAGAGAGACAGAAAGAAACAACTTTTATTTAGTTTTTCACATGGCTTTAGTTGCTCCAACACTTAGTTGTGTATGTGGTGCTGGGGTTTGAACCAGGGTCCTCATGCTTGCCAGGCAAGCACTGAAACCACTGAGCCACCGCTCCAGCCCCTCTTTGTTTATCTTAAAAAAAAAAAAAAAAAAAAAAAAAAAGCCCAAGATGCAAGCTTTGAGCTGATAACAGTATAAATAAATGACAACGTGGGCACCATAAAAAGACCCAAGTCTTATTTGCTTTCACCAAGAATAATTTTCATATTAGAAATTTACTATCCTGGGGCTAGAGCAGTGGCTCAGCAGTTATGGTGCTTGCCTGGTATGCATGAGTATGCAGGTTCAAATCCCAGCACCACGTACACAACAAAGTGTCCGAGCAATGAAAGCCATGTGAAAAACTAAATAAAATTGATTTTCTCTCTCTCTCACTGTCCCTCTCTCTTAAAAAAAATTTACTATTCTTACATAAATTAGGTTTTATACTATAAATATACAATATCAAGCTTCTTTCAGACAAGTATCAGAGTCAGATATACCTGTATTTAAAATACTAGCATTGAGGACAGTGAATCCAGGGATGCTTTATCACTGAGGTACACCCCCAGTTCTTTTTATTTTTTATTTTGAAAAAGCGTCTCACTGAGGCTGGACTGGTGGCTCAGTGGTTGGAGCATTTGCCTGGCATGTCTGGTAACCCAGGTTCGAACCCAAGCACCACATACACACAACTAAGTATCAGAGAAACAAAGGCCAGAGGAAAAAATAAATTGATTCTCTCTTTATCTATCACTCCCTTAAAAACAAATAAAAACAATCTCAGCAAGATGTTGAGCCTGGCCTTAAACTTAGAACCTCCTGCCTCAGCCTCCCAAGCTGTTGAAATTACAGGTATGTACCACTACCCCTGATTTTAAATTTTTTGCTATAAGGTCTCTGAATTGTGCGGGCTGGCTTCAAACTGGGGATCCTTATGTTTCAGCCTCCAGAGTTGCTGGGATTACAGGCACACCTACCATACCCAGTTCCCCCGATGAAATTTTAATACAATGGATATACCAGGTCTGTTTATGTATTGTAGGCTTTTTGCAGCCCCAAATAATTGTAATATCTGTCTTTCCTACTACCAAAAATGAATTTTTGCCCACCTGGGGGCAATATCATCACTATCCAAGAGTGCAGGCTGTACCAGAAGGAAAGACTTTTCTGTCTTTGATGTCTCCCATCTCTCTATCCTGGCAATCTAAAGTGAAGGTACTGTGTTTTTAAGACTATCCCTTCATTTCTCCTCCATGATGTGTCCTCTTCTAACAGAATATTAAACAGACCCTAGGTCTCTCAATGTCTTTCCCAGCAACAACCGGGGTCAGAAATAGCACTAAGTAGGGAGTTTCCTACCCAGAATCTTGTGGCACTTGTCCCTCTCTCAAACAATGTGCATTGCCTGGCCAACAGCTGGGTACACAGTAGGTTCTTGATTAAATTTTTGTATAAAGATCTTTCTAAGCCACAAGACTGCAAATTTCTATGGGGAAGGGGACTGATGGTAGGGTGGTAGAAAAGACTGGGAGCTTCCCTGGGGCATCTCTAAATTCATGGTGGATTCATGCCTTCCTGAGTTGGGGAGCTATGCATGCTTTTGTTCAGAGGTGGTCATTAAAGGCAACTCTGGGGCTGGAGTTGTAGCTCAGCGGTTATGGTGCTTGCCTTGCATGCACAAGAACATGGTTCAAACCCCAGCACCACATACACAATGAAGCATCTGAGCAATGAAAGCCACGTGAAAAATTAATTAAAAATTCACCCCCCCCAAAAAAAAGCAATTCTGGAAATAAAAATAAATAAACAAATACTAGCACTGTTGCTATGCATTAATCCATCGTACTTAGGAATATAGGCTCTAGGAGCTGGAGCAGTGGCTTAGTGGTTGCAGTGCCTGTAGGGCATGAACAAGGTCCTGAGTTCAAAACCAGCACCATTCGCACAATGAAGTGTCGGAGCAATAAAGATCAGATGAAAAACTAAACTAAAAAAAAAAAGTTGGTTCTCTCTCTCGCTGTCCCTCTGTTAAAAAAAAGCATACACACACACACACACACACACACACACACACACACATATGCTCTAAAACCAATCTAATTAGTATTGCCACCTAAGTAACACAGTCACTTAAAACTAACAAAAGAATTCATAGTATTAGAAAGACAAAATATTGGGGCTCAGCAGTTGGGAGTGCTTGCCTGGCAAGTGTGAGGACCTGGGTTCAAAACCCAGCACCACATATACAACTAAATGTCAGAGAAACAAAGGCCAGATGGATAAATAAAAATAAAGTTGGAGAAAAAAAAGAAAGAAAATGTGTACAACAAAACAAAAATAAGAATCCTATACGAACAGAATATTTATAAATCTTGACCAATGGTTCAGTTATTAAACTTTCCTAACTGCATTACAACAAAATTGAAGAAGTCAACACAGTGATTTATTTTTACTGCTCAAAATAAGCAGCTTACATTACATTACCCCCTTTGGGGGCGGGAATTAGGGACTGAACCCAGGGGCACTTAACTACTGAGCCACAACCCCAGCCTTTTTTATTTTGAGACAGGGTCTCACTAAGTTGCCAAGAACTTCTGCTAAATTGCTGAGTGTAGCCTAGAACTTGTAATCCTCTTATCTCAGCCTCCTGAGTCTCTGAGATTACAGGTATATACCCGGCCTGGCTCATTATAAAACATTTTATCATACAAATAACTGTGCCAAGAAAGAATTCAAAAGTTGCTGTCAAAACAAACAAACAAACAAACAATCTACATAAAATGAATGCTAGCATTGTATATTTATTCATTGTACATCAAAGTGTGTCAAAATGCTTTTCCACCTTGTTATAAAATTTAACCTGAAAATAATCATTTATTTATCTATTTATTGTGATACTGGGGATTGAACTCAGGGTTGTACTGTTTTTTATTTTGAAATAGGGTCTAGCTAAACTGTTGAGGCTGACCTTGGACTTGTAATCTTCTTGCCTCCTGAGTCACTGGGATTACTGACATACATGTGCACCCAGCTAACCAGAAATAATTCTAAAGCAAGTCAGTCACTATTACTCCCATTTTATTATCCCCCTGAAGCTCAAGAAGAATCACTCAAGTTGGCCAACAGTATAAATCTGGAACATGACTTCTGGTCAGCATTCCTTCTTTTTTTTAAATAACTTTGTTTTGTCTTTAATGAAGTAATAACGTTTTTATTGTGCAAATGTTAAAATTCAAGTAGATAAAACAAATCATCTGGGCTGGAGCAGTGGCTCAGCGGTTGGAACACTTACTTGCCTGGCAGGCGCAAGGAAGGACCCGGGTTCAAAACCTAGCACCACATACACAACTAAGAGTTACAGAAACAAAGACCAGATGAAAACATAAACAAAACTGATTCTCTCTCTCTTTAAAAAAAAAAAAAGAAAAAAAAAGAAAAATCTTCCTAATGAGACAGTGAACAATTACGAACAAGAAACTTTAACTTTTCTTCCTTTACAATGGAAGTAAAGGAATTAATTTAAGTCAGGCACAGTGACACAGGCCTGTAATCCCAGCTACTGGGTAGGCTAGGGTAAGAGGATCGAAAATTCAAGGCCAGCCTGGCCAACACAGTCAGACACTGCCTCAAAGTAAAAAAATAAGAGCTGCGTGTGTAGCTCAGTAGTACAGCAACCCTGGACTTAATCACCAATTCAAGGGGAGTGCAGGAGAGAGGAAAGACAGAAAGTAAAGAAGGAAAAATTTTCTTTTGCTTCCCATAATGCAAAGAGTAAAGTGTATAATTAATTTAATGGTATTAAATAATGTTCAGCTTGAATTTCCATTAATTATTTTATATGTGACAATCTTAAAAGTAAAATATTACCAAGATGTAGACATACCTTTGTGGACTCTATTAATATTCTCATCTATACATACTTAGAGGAAACAACTTAAACATCACCTTTAAAAAATATAAGTATGAGGTAAAACCATTACCTTAGGTGTGCTTCCTTTAATGAATTTTTTAATAGAAGACAATAGGCCGGTTTCATTCTTCGGTGGTTTTTCTCCTCCTGAAGGCAGGCCATCATCAACCTCTGAATGTTTCCTTTTTGCTCTGGCAGTGCGTTGTGTTTGGATTTGACTTGACTGCTGAGAAGCTTTCCGTGTTCTCAGCCTCATCTTTTATAGGTACCACATGTAAAACTAGGAGAAAAATAACAAAGGCTATTAAAATTCAACCTAGTGTACCCATATATGCCCACCTTGCATAATAATCTTGATTTAAAGCAAGTCCAGTTCTCTAAGTGGATTGAAAAAAAAAAAAAAAAAACTAACATTTTAAGTGAAAGGCAGTGTGCTTTGTACTTTATATATATTATATCAGGTAACCTTCCCTACAGCCTCTCAACTATTATATACTATGAACTAACAGGAGTGACACCAAAGAGTATGCATATTCTTTCTACAATATTATGCTACCTCTGCTCATATTAACATTGTCTTTAATCACATTTGAGGCACTGGACTAGGTAAACACTGATAAAATAGTAAACAAGGTATAATTAGTGAGAAAATCATTATTCAATGAATGAGTTAATTCCATAAACACAATTCTAATAATCAATAATCATACAAGTGTAATAGACACAGATCATTTTGAGATTCCAATCTTACTACATATAACAATACTTTAAAAACTGCATTAATGGGCTAGGGATGTGGCTCAATTGCAGAGTACTTGCCTAGCACTGAATGAGGTCCTGGGTTCAATCCCCAACACAATAACAAAAAAGCCTGGATTCCATATATTTAAAAAAGAAAGAAAAAAATGAGCTAGCCACAGGGACACATGCTTGTATAATATCAGCAACCTGGGAGACCCCCGGTTCAAAGCCAACCTGACCAATTTGACAAGAACCTGTTTCAAAATAAAATAATAAAAGGGTTGGGAACTGTATTCAATTTCCAGTACCACCACCCACCTCCCTGACCAAAAAAAAGAAGGGCAGCTCCTATCAGGTATTCTCTTGCCCTACAGGTACTCTGTCACTTTCCTTCTCACTTGAATAATTTCTACCCTTTAACGCTCACTCTCATCCATGGATTTCATTTTTCATATTCACAATACAAGAATCTGAAAGAAGGCACCGCCAGGCAAGTGGGATCTGCTGCAACACTACAGCAGTAAAGGCTGAAAACTGAGTTTCATCTTTTGGGCACTTGTCCAGGATTGGCCAGAAGCAGGATCCCTGACCCATGTACACCTTATCTAGTCATCCACCAACTGCCACCATGGACTTCTGGACTGTCTTGATACCTGAGATGCCCAAGCTACAAATGACCATAAAAATGGAATCCAAAATGAAAACCCCCATCTACCAGGGGACCTTAGATAGGCCTATGTAGGACCCTGACTGCTATATCCTTTCAATGCCCTTTCCAGTTTGAAGTAATCAGAGCAATCATTGCCCTTTGCCCTTGAGGGCAGTTAGAGGTACTTTTCTCTTATTTTACAGATGAGAAAAATCAACGTCTGGCCAAGCATGGTAGGGGCAACAGGCCTGTAATCCCAGTGACTTGGAAGGCTGAGGCACAAGGATTACAAGTTTAAGGCTAGCCTCGGTAAGTTTGTGAGATCTTATCTCAAATAAGAAATGAAAAAGGCTGGCAGTGTGACTCACTATTCAATCCCCAGTAGTGAGGATTGGCAGGAGGGGATGGAAAGAAAAGAAAAGGAAAAATCAACGGCTGGCAAAACTGTCACAACATTTAGAAAATTAGTAAAGGACATAGCCCTGAATGACGATTTGAGAAACAGAACACAAAGATTAAAACTAAGAATTAAGGGGCTGGAGTAGTAGCTCAGTGTTGAACCTTGCATGCGCGTGGACGCAGGCTCAAACCCCAGCACCACGTACACAAAAGTCTCGGAGAAACAAAAGCCACATGAAAAACTAAATAAAATTGATTCTCTTTCTCTCTCTGTCACTGCCCCTCTCTCTTTAAAAAACACACATAAAAAAAAAAAGCCCTAAGAATTAAGAAATGTGAACTCTACACCAGGCACAGTGCCACACACCTACAATACCAGCTACCCTAGAAGTTCAAGCAGGAGGATCACAATTCAAGTTCAGCTTGGGTAACTCAGCAAGTCTGTCTCAAAGTAAAAAATAAGAAGAGCTAAGGACATAGTTCAGCAATAGAGTAACTCCTGCCCCTGGGTTTGCCTCAGTAATGCAAAAAGATGTGATATCTACCTATTTCATTGATATCTAAACTATAATCATTTAACTATCTTTTTTGTTTTTTTTTAACCTGTACAAGGAATAATACAATCATCCTTGAACTTATGGGTTCTATACTGTAAGTCCAACCAACCATGGATAGAAAATAATGAAACAAAATTGCATCTATTCTGGAAACATATAGCCTTTCTACCTTGGGCATTATTCTCCAAACAATATAGAACAACAATTTACACAGCATTTATATTATATTAGGTATTACAAGTAATGTAGAGATTTTTAAAAAGTATATGTATAGGTCATACGCAAATATAACATCTTTTATTATAAGGGATTTGAATATCTTTGGATTTTTTTATCTAAGGGAATTTGGGAATCAACCCCCACCACCGCAGAGGGACAACTGCATTTACCTTACTATCTTGAAGCTCAAAATGAAGAAAGTGCAGAAGATAATAAAGTTATTCATAAAATAGTAAACATAGTCACAGAAAACTTTATCTCCAATTAAGTCCTCTAAAGGTATAGAAATTCCTAGCAAAGATTAGAATCTTCGCTGATCAGCTCAGAAGTCTTATGAGCTATGCTTTACGAATTCAATGAATAGTCACAGATGGGCCAAATGACACATGTCTGTATTTCCAGCTACTGGGAAGCTGAGGCATAAGGATAACAAGAAGTTCAAGGCCAACCTGGAAACTTAGTAATACCCTATCACAAAATAAAATTTTAGAAAACGGCTAGGGGATGTATAGTTCAATTATAGAGCAGTAGAGCACTCACCTAGTATGTGTAAAGCCCTGAGTTCAATCCCCAGAACCAACAGCAACAGTAATAACGAAAGACAATGCTAGAAACTTTTTTTTATTAAGAAATTTATTTGGGGCTGGAGCGGTGGCTCAGCAGTTAACAGTACTTGCTTGGCATGTGCGAGGACATGAGTTCAAACCCCAGCACCATGTACACAATGAAGACTCGGGGCAGTGAAAGCCACATGAAAAACTAAATAAACATTGTTTCTCTCTCTCACTATCCCTCTCTCTTTAAAAAAAAAAAAGAAATTTGTTGAACAATCAAAAATGCTTTCAACAAAACAATATGAGATATATATATATTCGGAAAATTAATTTACCCTCTAGAGGCATCCCCTAATTTCCTACCATTATCCCTCCCCCCCAACCCCCTCACCCTCCTTCCCAATACATCTCTACTAATGTCATAGGTTGTATGTCACTACACCTTTTCTGGGTTTAACACATGAGAGTTTACCACCTTTCACACTGGCCAGGGTCTAGCTTCAGCCTCCAGATATGAGTGAAGACATTTGACCCTTGGTTCTCTGGGTTAGGCTGACTTCACTCAGCAGGATTTCTTCCATGGCCATCCATTTACAAAGTCTGCAATGTCATTGTTTCTAATTGCTGAGTAGAACTCCATGGCATATATGTACCATAGTTTTTGAATCCACTCATCCAGTGTGGGGCATCTGGGTTATTTCCATAATTTAGCTATGGTAAATTGAGCTACTATGAACATAGATTTTGCTGTGTTGCTGTAATGTGCTAATTCTAAATCCCCTGGGACAAAATACCCAGGAAAGGAATAGCAGGATCATATGGTGGGTTCATTCCTAATTTTTTGAGGATTCTCCACACTGCTTTCCAGAGGGGCTGCACCAGTCTGCAGTTCACCAACAGTGTGCTAGCTAGAAACTTTTTAAATACAGAAATAAATAAATAAATAAACACACACACGTATATTTAGTACTTAAATAAAAATTCCCTGGTAGGGGTTGGAGTGGTGGCTCAGCAGTTACAGTGCTTGCCAAGCATGTGTGAGGACCTGGGTTCAAACCCCAGAAGCACATATACAAGTGTCGGAAAAACAAAACCCAGATGAAAAAAAGACAGATTCTTAAAAAACAAAACAAAACAAAACAAAACAAAAAAACCTCCCTGCTAGTGTTCCATGCCTGAATTCATAAATTGATATTTTTCCGGGGAGGAAGGGCAGTACTGGTGGAACCCAGGATCTGATACTAAATCCCAGCTGCATAAACTGAAATCTAATCCCCAAAGTGATGATATTTGGAGGTATGGCCTGAGGTCATGACTCTCCCCACATGAACTAGGTTAGATTAGTGCCCTTATAAAAGAGGCTCTAAAGAAAGCCTAGAACACTGTTGCACACCTGTAGTCCTAGCTACTCAGGAGGCTATGGAAGAAGGATGATAAGTTCAAGGCCAAACTGACAGACAACACAGTGAGACAGTTATTAAGTTTAAAAAAAAAAAAGGAAGTTCAGAGAGATCCCTAGCCCCTCCCACCTTGTGAGGTTACAGTAAGAAAGCAAACTATGAAGACGCATACCCTCACCAGACACCAAAATCTGCCTACTCTGTGATCTTGAACTTCCCAAACTACAAAACTGTGAGAAATAAAGCTGTTTATCAGCCACCTACCCAGTTGACAGTATTTTTCTTAAGTCAGCCAGAATGGACTAAGATACTCCCATACTCAAAATACAACTACAGAAGTCTCAAACTCTTACCAGATAATGTTTTTTCCATGACCAAATGACACTCAAGTTTTACACTGCCATAACTGTTGGGCACAGTGGCGCATGCCTATAGTCCTAGAAACTCAAGAGGCTAAGGCAAGAGACTGCAAGTTCAAAGCCAGCCTCAGCAACTTGGTGAGGCCCTGAGCAACTAAGCAAGACCCTGTCAATAAAATAAATAAATAAATAAGACCAGGGATGTGGCAGTGCCTCTGGGTTCAATACTGCCCCCCCCAAAAAACCCCCATAGAATTCAAATCCCCATTACTGAAAAATGAGTAATAAATAAATTGCCATCTTATTTTTTTGCCCCCTTTCCTAAAGAGTCAATGTTAATTTATAAAAGAATTATCAAAGGTATTTGTTATTTACTTAACCTATTCAGAGTACACACATTTGATGTAAATTCCTTTGTTCTTCAGTACAAAATTTTCCTATAACAGGAAAATGTCTATATAGCAAATTCATTGAGAAACTTTTTATTTTTCAATCAACTTCCATTGTAATCTTTTTAAAGATTCTTTTCCGAAACACCTAGGGATAATCCTATTTCACACCCTGAATCAATAGGTGGATATCATAAAAAATTATAAAACAAAAGACTGAAGTAGGTCTCAAAAGAGTAATGATATAAGGGGTTCGGCTCATTAAAATTTAAATACCTGCTGCCAGAATACAAACAAAAGGATGAGAGTGAGAATCTCTGGCATGAGAAGCAAAAAGTCTACAAGGTAAATATAGAATATACTCACACATGTCTATAAGATACAAGATCATGGGGCTGGAGTGGTTGCTTAGTGGTTACAGTGTTTGCCTGGCATACATGAGGATGCTGGTTCAAACCCCAGCACCACATACACAACAAAGTGTCAGAGCAACAAAAGTCACATGAAAAACTAAATAAAATTGATTCTCCCTCTCTTACAGCCCCTCTCTTTAAAAAAAAAAAAAAAAAAGATGCAAGATCATGTTATGCAATGAAAGTAAAGACGATTCTGGGAAAGTTTAAGAGAAAAGTCCTTGAACTAAAAAATAATGAACAGGTATTCACTAGAGAGATAAAAACATTTTTAAAAGGAAGCTACCCAGGCATGGTGGCGTAAGCCTGTAATCCCAGCAGCTCAGAGGTTGAAGCAGGAGTATGGTAAATTCAAAGACATGGGCTGGAGTGATGGCTCAGAGGCTAGGGCAAACTTGCCTAGCATGAACGAGGACATGGGTTTGAACCCTAGTATCACATACACAATGAAGTGTCAGAACAAAAGCCATGTGAAAAACTAAATAAAATTGATTCTTTCTTTCTTTTTTAAAAAAAACAAACAAGGAAGCTAAAGTGTGGACTATAGGTTGCAAACAGTGGAAAAGTCAGAAAGGGCTGGAAAGCCATCAAACCCTTAGGAGTTTTCAAAATTGACCACTTTCTTTTCTTTTCCTTTCCTTTTTTTTTTTTAAAATGGGACTGGGGATACATCCCAGTTAAGCAACAGCTCTACAAGTGAGCTACACCTCCTACCCCACTTATTTTATTTGAAAGAGGGTCTTGAGAAATTGCCCAGGCTGGTTTAGGGGTATGTGAGTATTAGAGCTTGGGGAGTACCAGAGTGAACCCAGAGGCACTTTACTACTGTGCTATATCACCAGCAACCCCCCTTTTTTTGAAACATGTTCTCAAAAAAGAAAACTTTTTTTGAGGCTGGTAGTGAATTTGCTATCCTCCTGGGCAATTTAGCAAGATACTGTCTTAAAATAAAAAATGGCTGGAGCAAAAATAGCCGGAGACTTAATGATACACAACTGTAATCCCAGTGACTTGGGAGACTAAGACAGGAGGATCACAAGTTCAAGGTCAGCCTTAGCAACTTAGCAAGGCCCTAGGTAACTTAGTGAGACCCTGACTCAAAATAAAAAATAAAAAGGGCTGTGACTCAGTGGCAAACCCCTCTGGGTTCAATCCTCAGTACCAAGACAAGAAAAAAAAAGGGGGGGGGGAGCTGTAGATGTAGCTCAGTTGTAAATCAGCCCTGGGTTCAATTCCTAATATTGTACAAAAATAAAGAAAGACAGAGAGTAAGGAAGGGGCTGGGGATGCATTGAGTGCTTGCCTAGCATGCAAAAGGCTCTGGGTTCCATCTCTAGTAACTAAAGCACACATACTCCCCTAGATGATTGGCAAAAGCATAAAAAAAGTATTCATTATTATTCATCATAAAAAGTCTAAACGGGACTGGAGCAGTTGCTCAGTGGTTATGGCACTTGCCCAGCATATGCGAGTACACAGGTTCAAACCCCAGCACCATGTACACAACGAAGTCTTAGAGCAATAAAAGCCACATGAAACTAAACAAAAATTGATTCTCTTAAAAAAAAAGTCTAAAACCACAAAGGCATACAAATTCACACCTACTAATCTACTAGAATGGCAAATATTAAAAAGACTGACAAAAGTAAATGGTAAAGGACATGGAACAATGAGAATTCTCATATTCTGCTGGTAGGAATATGTTTTTTTTTTTTTTGACAAAGTTCAGTTGTTTATAATATATACACATCTAACTCTTTGACACAATAATCTCACTTTTAAGATTTTTTTTAGTTTTTGTGTGTTTTACAGTACTAGGAATTGAACCCAGGACTTTGCATATAGTAGGTAAGTGCTCTACCACTGAGCTACATCCCCAACCCTTATTTACATATGTATATATTTTTTGGTACCAAGGACTGACCCCAAGGGGGCTTAACCACTCTTCCACATCCCCAGCCCTTTTCATTTTTTATTTTGAGATGGTCTCACTAAGTTGCTTAGGGCCTCACTAAATTGGTGAAACTGACTTTGAACTTGGCAATCCTTGATGTGATTACAGGTGCACACCGTTGCCAGCATCAACCCTTTTTTGAAATTATATTTCCTGATAGGATCACCTTTTTAAGTTGTTCAGGCTGACCTCCAATTTGCGATCCTTCTGCCTGAGCCTCCCTGGTAGCTCAGAGGCTACAGGCATGTGCCACAGTGCCTGCCTTACTTCTAAGTTTTTATCCAAGAAAAATATAAACATGTTTACAACATACTTTTATTAAACACACATACAACGCACCCCCCCACACACACACACACGGAGCTTTCTATTTCCAAACTGTAAACTACAAAAAATGCTGCCTTTGGGGCTGAAGTGGTGGCTTGATGGTTACAGTGCTTGCCTGATATGTGCAAGGGCGTGGGTTCGAATCCCAGCACCAGGTACACAATGAAGTGTCGCAGCAACAAAAGCCACATTAAAAAAAAAAACGCTGCCTTTCCCACTGGAAAGCCCAGCCTGTATTCTCCCTTGAATACATATTCCTTGCTTTACCCCCGCAGGCCTCTCCCTTTTGAGACTGTCTCCATTCTCCCTTGAATATGTACCTACTTTCCTAAATAAATCTCTGTCTATGTCTTTGACTGGTATGCTGAAATTCTTTTCTATCATGTATGACAAGAACCCTGCTGGTCCTAAGTCAAATTCACACTTCTGAGAACTTCTCAGACCCTTCTTTGGAGATATCTGTTCTCCCATATGTGACATCTCTTAGTGGCCCTTATGGGGATATTCTAATGCATCAACTTTTATTATAACAATTCCATGTTAAAAAAATGGCAACACAAGAATTCCAACCCATCCCTACAAATGAGACCAGAGTCTATCTCTTTTTTACCAGTCAGTGTGAGACTTTATATCCTTTTTTTTTTTTTTTTAAAGAGAGAGGGACAGTGAGAGAGAAAGAGAGAAACAAATTTATTTAAATTTCTTTGTGCCTTTCGTTGCTCTGACACTTCATTGTGTACATGGTGCTGGGGTTTGAACTTGCATCCTCACGCATGCTGGGCAAGCGCCTTAACCGCTGAGCCACCGCTCCAGCCCCGAGACTTTATATCCTTAACTAAGCAATGCCCCCTGCCAGCCTAAAGCAGCCATAGAAGATAGATCTTCGCACCTTACCAACCCTCAAAGTTAAAGGATCAAAGTCTGAGGTGTGAGAGCAGGATGAAATAGGAATATGCTGTCTCAAAGGAAGTGATCATGAACCACTGAAATGCAGGAAACACCCATGAACCGCTGAAATGCACAAAGCACCCTTGAACAGTAGCAAATCCTGAGCAAACCGGACTGACCCTTTGCCTCCTCGCTTGACCCATGTCCTTGCCTGCAAAAACAGTAACCTGAGAGCAACAGAGTACAGGGAAAAAACTGTTATAACTCCACCTTGAACCCACCTCTCCTGCAGACTCTAGCAACCATCCCTCTCCACACCAAGGGGTTGTTGTCTCTGTCTGGAGATAGCCCCTGCATTCAGCACTCTCCCTCGAATGCACATTTTCCTTGCTTTACCCCTGAAAGCCCTTTTCTTTCTCCTACCCTCCCCATCTACCTCTCTCCCTTGAATATGTATCTACTTTCCTAAATAAACCTGTCTATGCTTTGAGAAAGAAAAAAAAGTTCGACACATGAATATTGTGGTGTTTTCAAAGAATGGAATACACATCAGAAATATCATCAATAACAAAAAGAATCTCACAAACATGATGATGAATAATATAAGATACAAATGAATACATATTTGATGACATCATGAAAAAAATTTTATCAGACAAAAAAAATCAACATAGAAGCTGCCTTGGAGTAAGAAAATGCTAATATTATAGAGGGGTGCATCTATCAAAATTTTACATTTAAAATATACGCTCAGTGGGCTGGAGCAGTGGCTCAGCGGTTACAGCACTTGCACGTACGAGCACGCAGGTTCAAACCTCAGTACCACGTACACAACAAAGTGTCCCCGCAATGAAGGCAACATGAAAAACTAAATAAAATTGATTCTTTCTTTCTCACTCTTACTATCCTTCTCTCAAAAAAAAAAATTTGTGTGCAATATCTAATCATTAGGTAAACACTAGGCTTTGCAGATATATGGGTATGCCACAGTGAGGCAGGCTTAAAAATGAAAGCAAGACTTTTAAAAAACAAAAATAACTAAGCCTCTGAATACTGACTGCAGGGAGACAGATATCATAGATTATACCTAGAGAAGTTACAAACAACAACCTTCAGCAAGGGATAAACTATAAATCCAGAGTTGCTACAATATATTACCTACAACAGACAGTTTTCAACAAAAGAATGATGAGGCACAACAGGAACAGGGAAGTCTGATCCAAAGTCAAGAGGAAAAAAAACACAAGGAATACGGATTAATGATGTGGCAGGATTACAATAACCCACTAACACATATAACAGTTTAGTCTGCATAAGACAAAATTCACTCTTGATCCCCTAAATGAATATACTGAGCTCTTCCTTTGATTATAAAATATACAGTATTTCTTCTTCTTCCTCTATTTTTTTTTTTTTTTTGTACCAGGGACTGAACCCAGAGGCACACCCCAGCGCCCCCCCCCCACTTTTTTTGAGACAGGGTATCACCATGTTGCTTAGAACCCCTAACTAAATTGTTGAGGCTGGCTTTGAAGGTGCAATCCTCCTGCCTCAGCCTCCTAAATTGCTGGGATTTCAGGCGTGAGCCACCGCACCTAGCTTACACTGTTTAAAAACTTTAAACGCACATTGAAACAAAAGAGATTATTTAATTCCTGAATCCAGAGATAAATGAATTATGGGTAATTAGTTTGCTTTAATATGCCTAAGTACTGTGATCAATAATTAGCAGGCAATAATGTATTGCCTGCTTTCCCTCCTTTCATATATTGTAAAATTTTGAGGGTTTTGTTTTTTATATTTTTATTTATTTGATTTTTTAAGAGAGAGGGAAAGAATGAGAGAGAAAGAGAGGGAGGGAGAGAATCAATTTTATTTATTTTCCCATCTGGCCTTTGTTTCTCAGACACTTAGTGTTGTGTATGTGGTGCTAGGATTTGAACCCAGGTACTTGCACATGCCAGGCAAGTGCTCCAACCTCTGAACTACCACTCTAGCCCCTTTGTTTTTTTGAGACAGGGTTTTGCTATGCTGCCCAGGCTGATCTCCTAGACTCAAGAGATCCTCCTGCCTCAGTCACCAGAGTAGCTGGGAATACACTGCCACACAAGAAATTATAATTTTTAATAGTCACATAATATTCCAATGTACAGATAAGTGTTCCATAATTTATTTGAACATTAACTTGTTGAGAAATCACATTGTTCATAACTACTCACTAATATGACATCAAATGGAGTATATAAATTTGATTCTTTCCTTAAGATAGTTTCCTAATTTTTTTTTATTATTTGTTCAACATAGTCTTACATATTGAAGGGAATCATTTTTACATATTCATGCATACACTGATATTGACATAGTAAGTTAAGGCCGATCCTAGCTCAGGATCTCCCCGCTTCATCCATTCCCCAATCTCATGTCTCCTCTGTAATACCCACATGCTATATAATTGGAAATGAGCCCATGCATGTATAGTTTCCTAATTTCTTAAACCACGTGAGGAAGCATGTGCCTGTAGTCCCAGCTTCTTAGGAGACTGAAGCAGGACTGTTGCGAGTCCAGGAATTCAAGGTCATTCTGGGCAATATAGTGAGACTCCTGAGAAGAGAGGGGAGGGAAAGGGAAAAAAAGGATCGGGAAAGAAGAAAGGAAGGAAAGTGGGTAGAGGAGAACCTAGCGATTCCTCAAAAATTAAATATAAAACTGCCATGATTCTACTTCTAGGAATACACTCAAAAGAATCCAAAGCAGGGACTCAAATAACATACCCATAATCACAATGGCATTATCCAGGGCTGGTGCGGTGATTCAGTGGTTAGAGTGCTTGCATGGCGTGCACGAGGACCTGAATTCGAACCCCAGCACCACATACACAACTGGGTGACAGAGAAACCATAACTAAAAGAAAAATAAACAAAAAATGTATTCTCTTTCTCACTTTCCCTCTTAAAAAAAATTAAAAAATTAAAAAACAGCATTATCCAAAACAGCCAAAAACTAGAAGCAGCTCAAGTATCCATCAATGGATGAATGTATAAACAAAAAGTGGTACAATTAAAATTAATACTCATCTTCAAAAGGAAGAAAGTTCTGACACATGCTTCAATACAGATGAATCTTTAAGACTGTTTAATGACTGTGGACATTCAATTTGAGAAGATGAAAAAAGTTCTGGAGATGGATGGTAACACAAGGTACTTAATGATACTAAAGAACTACATACTTTAAAATGTCTAAAAAGGTAAATTTTGTCAGTTTTACCATATTTTTTAAAAAAACACCATAGATTTTAAAGCTCTTTTCCAAGCCACTAATGGTAGTAATCAGCAAAGCTTTCCAAGAGAGTAAGATACTCTGGAATAAGAAAATAAAATAGGTCTGGAGCAGTGGCTCAGTGGTTACGGTGCTTGTCTGGCATGCACAAAGATCCAAGTTCAAACCCCAACACCATGTACATAACAAAGACTTGGAGCAACAAAAGCCACATGAAAACCTTAATAAAATTGATTCTTTCTCTCTCTCTCCCTCTGTCCCTCTCTGTCTTAAATAATAATAATAATAATAATAATAATAATAATAATAATAATAATATATCACAATCAAGTGGGCTTCATTCCAGAAATGTAGGGCTGGTTCAACATACATAAATCAATAAATGTGATTCACCACTTAAACAATTAAAGACAAAAACCATATGATCATCTCAATTGATGCAGAAAAGGCCTTTGATAAAATCCAACACCCATTTATGCTCAAACTCTGGAGAAAATAGGGATTAGGGATCAAAGGAACTACCTTTAATTTTGTAAGCCATTTATGACAGAACCATAGCCAATGTTATTCTTAATGGAGAAAAACTGAAACCATTCCCGCTAAATTTGGATACAAGACAAGGCTGTCCACTCTTACCATTCCTACTCAATATAGTCCTCAAAACCCTAGCCAGAGCTATCAGACAAGAGAAGGAAATCAAAGGAATTCAAATAGGAAAAGATGAAGTCAAGTTATCTCTATTTGCTGATGACGTGATCCTAAACCCAGAAGATCCTGAAAGTTCTATCAGAAGACTTCTAAAGCCTATAAATGAATTTAGCAAAGTTACAAGCTGGTTACAAGAGCAACACTCATAAATCAACAGCTTTCCTATACTCCAGCAGCAATTGTGCCAAAGAAACCAGGAAATTTATCCCATTCACAATAACCTCAAACGGAATAAAAAACTTGGGCATTAACCTAACAAAGGATATAAAAGACCTCCATGATGAAAACTATAGAACACTAAAAAAAAGAAATTAAAGAGGCTGGAGTGGTAGCTCAACGGTTGCATCACTTGCAGCACCTGCTTGGCATGCATCAAGACTGGAGTTCAAATCCCAGCACCACGTACACATCGAAGTCTTGGAGCAACGAAAGCCATATGAAAAACTAAATAAAATTGATTGTCTCTCTCTCTCACTGTCCCTCTCTCTCTCTTTTTTTTTAAAGGACAACCTGATTTTATTTATTTTTTTAAATTATATAAGATAGTCAGCTTTTTTTTTTTTTTAAGAGAGAAGGACAGAAAGAGAGAGAGACAGAGACAGAGGGAATCAATTTTTATTGAGTTTTTCACATGGTTTTCTTTGCTCTGACACTTAGCTGTGTACGTGGGTGCTGGGGTTTGAACCTGCGCACCCACGCATGCCAGGCAAGCGCCGTAACCACTGAGCCACCACTCCAGCCCTGTCCCTCTCTTTTGCAATCCTCATCAAGATACCAATGACATTCTTCATGGATACAGAACAAGAAATTCTCAAATTTATTTGGAATAACAAGAAACCCAGAACAGCCAAAACATTACTGAGCAAGAAAGAGGAAACAGGAGGTGTCACAATACCTGATCTGAAATTATACTATAGGGCTATAGTAACAAAACCAGTGTGGTACTGGTATCAAAACAGACATGAAGACTAATGGAATACAATAGAAGACATTGAGACAAACCCACAAGTCTTTAATCATCTGATATTGGACAAAGTGGGCAAAAATATAGTGTGGAGGAAAGAGCCTATACAAGAAACGGTACTGAACAAACTGGACAGGCATATGCAAAGAATTGAAATTAGATCCTTATCTCACACCCTGCACAAAAATCAAATCAAAATGGATCAAAGAAATAGGAATTAGGGGCTGAAGCGGTGGCTCAGCGATTACAGCATGTGCTTGGCATGCACAAGGACGCAGTTCAAGCCCCAGCACCACGTATACAACAAAGTGTCTGAGTAACAAAAGCCAAACGAAAAGCTAAATAAAATTGATTCTCTCACTGTCCCTCTTAAAAAAAAAAAAGAATTAGGAATTAAACCAGCAGCTATACAATTATTAGAAGAAAAAACAGGATCAACATCTACAATGGTACAGGCACCTCCTTAACAAGACTCCCATAGCACAAGAATTAAAGCCAAGAATCAATGAGTGGGATACCATTAAACTGAAAAGCTTCTGCACAACTAAAGAATTAGTCAAGAGTGTCATGAGAGGGGTTGGGGATTTAGCTCAGTGGCATAGCACTTGCCTAGCATGCACAAGGCCACTGAGGAAAAAAAAAAGAGTGTCAAGAGAGAGCATACAGAATGGGAGAAAGTCATGCCAGCTATACCTCCGACAGGGGATTAATATCCAAAATATACAAAGAACTCAAAAAACTGAAGACCAAAACCAAAAATAACCCAATCAATAAATGGCCTAAGAAACTAAACAGAAACATCTCAACAAAAGAAGTCCAGAAAGCAAATAAATATATGAAAAAATGTTCTACACCACTATCAGAGAAATGAAAATCACAACTGCACTGAGATTCCACCTCACTTCAGTCAGACTGGCAAAAATGAAGAATACGAGCAATAACAGATGCAGGAGGGGCTGCAGGGCGAAAGGAACACAAGCACACTGCTGGTGGGACTGCAAACTGGTACAGCCACTTTGGAAAGCAGTGTGGAGACTCAGAAAACTAACGATGGAACTATCTTACAACGCAGCTATCCATCCCACTCTTGGGCATTTTCCCAAAAGAGCTAGTGTCTGCATATTACAGAAACACAGCTACATCAATGTTTACTGCAGCTCAATTTACAATAGCAAAACTATGGAACCAATCCAGATACCCCTCACTGGATGAATGGATTAAAAAACTGTGAAATATATCATGGCACTCTGCTATTACAGAGAACGAATGATATCATAGCATTTGCAGCCAAATGGATAGAAATGGAAAAAATCATGCTAAGTGAAATATCCCCAAAACAGAGACTTAAAAACTGAATGCTGGGCAGAAGCGGTGGGTCAGCAGTTTCAGCGCTTGCCTTGCATGCACAGGGATGCAGGTTCAAATCCCAGCACCACGTACACAACAAAGTGTCTGAGCAACAAAAGCCAAATGGAAAACTAAATAAAATCGATTCTTTCTCTCCATCTCACTGTCCCTCTCTAAAAAAAAAAAAAAAAAAAAAAAACTGAATGTTTTTTTCTGATATGTGTGTGGAAGCTAGAGTAAAATCTAAGATCGGATGAAAGTTAGCTAAGCTTAATTAATAAACCCATCAAAATTGAAATTTCACATAAGATGGGGGAACTGTTTAACAAGGAAAGTATGGAGTGGAGGGAGGCAGGGAGAGAAGGGAAGGAAAAGTGGAGTTATTAAAACAACTTTAGGGCTGGAGCGGTAGCTCAGCGGTTTCGGCGCTTGCCTGGCAAGCACGAGGACCCAGCACCACGTACACAACTGAGTGTTGGAGCAACTAAGGCCATGTGAAAACCTAAATAAAGTTGTTTCGCTCTTTCTCTGTCTCTCACTGTCCCTCTCTCTTAAAAAAAAAAAAAAAAAAAACAACTTTAGAAGCCTAACTAAAGGCAGGCAGAGAAATTCAGAAATGTCAACAATTATGATATATGTGTATGTTCTTTCAAACTACAGTATGGTGGGATTACAGAGAAGACATGAATTTGGGGAATGGAGGAAAGGGGGGAGATCCTGGACTAGGATTGGCCTTAATTTACTTTGTCAATATCCATGTATGCATAACTACATAGTAACTATTCCCTCTAATATGTAAGTTTATGTCAAACAACAACAACAAAAAAAGGGGCTAGGGATGTGGATCAGTGGTTAAGCATCCCTGGGTTAAATTGCTGGTACTAAAAAAATAAATGAACACAATACCAAATCTATACAAACTCTTCCAGAAAATGGAAGAGAAGGAAAACACTTCCCAAGTCACTTTAGAAGACCAGCATTACCCTGATACCAAAATCAAACAGATAATGCATATCAGTTCAGCCAGTATAAGTTAGAGATTACATATATAACATTTAGCATAACCTAACTTTATTACACACATTTAAAATGTGAAGCAAATAATAATAACTTCAAATTGTATGATTCTTTTTGCAACAAGGAGATGACTCCCTAGGATACTTGGAGGCGTAGGCTGGGTGACAGGGTAGGGGGAGGGCTTAGGAAAATCACCTAGGAGATTGAAGGAACTGAATATAGGGGAATCATTTCAGAAAGTGATGTCTGACCTCACGAGATATTCATTTAACTCAGGGATTCTTCTGGGGGAAACAGCAACATGGGGAACCCAAGCTAGGCATCCATAGCATGGCATTAGCCCTAGATAACTAAGTATATATTCATTTGTTCTGGAATATTTGATAATGTTTCCCCCTCAATTGTAACTCTATATCATCTAATAAATAATAAATAAAAAATAAAACTATATTAACAGGAAAAAAAAGAAAAAAATGTGAAGCAAAGTTTTAATGTACATGTATAACCTCATCTTGGTAATCCTATTTTTTTTTTTAAAGAGAGATGGATAATGAGAGAGACAGAGAAAGACAGAAACAACTTTATTTAGTTTTTCACATGGCCTTAGTTGCTCCAACACTCAGTTGCGTATGTGGTGCTGGGGTTTGAACCTGGGTCCTCGTGCTTGCCAGGCAAGTGCCGAAACCACTGAGCCACCGCTCCAGCCCCTTGGTAATCCTATTTATATTAGAATTTAACACCTCTTCTCAGTTCTTTAGAATTCCTAAATAAGTTCTTTTCTATCAGTAAAAAATTGAATAAGCAAGTAAAGATTGGGAAACGCACATGTTTAGGAAATAAATCTACTTCTGAATGAAAATGATACAATTTAAATAGATTACATTGCAAAATAACTTTAGCAATGGGAATATTTCAAACCTAAAAAAAAAAATCAAGACACTGGGGGAAAAAAAGTATATAATGTAGAACATTATCACTTTTTTAACATTTGATCCAGTTCTCATTTTAAGATTATAAAAAGATAATTACCCAACAATCTAAAACTGCCCGTGAAGTTTGCTTGCTACTTATGCTCAAGCAAAAGGATTAAAGGTAAGAGATGCGGGAGTTGGACAAAGAATCTCTTCCAGATGTTCATTTTAAACTACAACATTAATTCTGCTAGTTTCTCAGACCACCGCCTGAAATTTCAGACTCACATCCAGCTGCCTCCTCAATACTTCAGGGTGGCACCTCAAAACTGAATCCACTTTCGCATTCCACCCTATCCCAAATCTGCTCTTGCCGCTGTTTTTTACCTATACATTCTTCATTCACAACTAATGTTATAAAACCAAGGCAAACACTCAGAAGTCAGCCTTGACGTTCTAGTCACCACTCTTTCCCTTTATCTCTCATGTCAATCATCAAATCCAGACGATTTTATTTCTAATACTTTTCTAGTCTTATCCTTTTAAATCCATCCTTTGCACCACACAAATCTGCATAGTCCTCTCACCAGGTTTCCCATAAACTGCATTATTAATAAAAACTAAAGTCCCTGGTTTGGATATAACCTTACAAGAGCTACTCTAGTCTTTTTTCATTGCTATTAGCTGCCTCGCCTTTTTTTTTTTTTTTTGGTAGCAGGGATTGAATTCCAGGGGTGCTTTACCACTGAGTCACATCCCCAACCCTTTTTATTTTGAGACAAAGTCTCACTGAGTTGCTTAGGGCCTCAATAAGTTGCTAAGGCTGACCTCAAATTTGTGATCCTCCTGCCTCAGCCTCCTGAGTCTCTGGGATTACAGGTGTGTGTCATAATGTCCAGCAGCTGCCTCATTCTTTAGGTTGCAGTAATAATAATTTCCTGCCCACTCTGTGCTCTATACATGCTTCTATTCTTCATTCTTTCAACCAATTCCTATCTTCATTGTTTAAAATTCAGTTCAAGTATCATTACTCCAACCACCAACTCCACATTCTCAAAACTTATTGTGTAAACCCTGTAATTATCTCTACCTTACCTCTTAATAAAGCATATTGAATGCTTCTATTGAAATAATCTTTCTCTATATGTAATTGCACTAGACTGTAACAGTCTTAAGGCAAACAGCTTATCTATAACTCCAATCACCTGGCACACATAATCAATACTGTTGAACTAAATCACAAAATTTTTTTAACGTCTCTCAGAAAAGCAGATGATGGCTGGGCCTGGTGGCACACACTGTAATTCCAGCTACTCAGGAGACTGAGGCAAGAGGATCATAAGCTCAAGGTCAATCCCAGCAAATAACAAGACCTTGTTTCAAAACAGAAAATGAAAACAGCTGGAGATGTAACTCAGTGGTAGGGAACCCCTGGGTTCAAGCCCCAGTACCAAAAACAAAAACAGAAAATGGAAGGAAAACTAATCACTGAAATGCAAACAACCCTCACTACATTATCAATTCTTGCTCACAAAAAGGCCTATAAATACAGCACAATTCACAATAGCTAAATTACATAATCAACTCCGATATCATTAGATGAATGGATTAAGAAATTGTGGTATATATACAATGGAGTCCTACTTAGCTATTGAAAAGAATAAAACCATGTCATTTGCTGGTAAATGGATGGAAAGAGAATATGCTAAGTGAAATTATCCAAACTCAAACTCAAAGGTCAAATGTTTTCTCTCATATGGGGAAGTTAGAGTAAAGGAAAGCAGGAAGAAAGGATAAGATTCAGGGGTTGGAGCACTTATCTGGCATGAGTGAGGACCTGGGTTCAAACCCCAGCACCACATACATACATGCATGCACCTCTCTTTCCTCTCTTCTCACTCTCCTGCTCTCTCTTTAAAAAATAAAAATAGAGTTGGAGTGGAGGCTCAGCGGTTCTGGCACTTGCCTGGCATGCACAGGGACATGGGTTCAAGCCCCAGCACCACGAACACAACAAAGTGTCAGAGCAACAAAAGCTACATAAAAAACTAAATAAAACTGGATTCTTTCTCTCACTATCCCTCTCTCTTTAAAATAAATAAATAAATGTAAAAAATAAAAAAGAGAGAACCAATCAAATACAAACTAATAAAGAAATTAGTAGAGGAAAGAGAAGGGGAGAGAGGATGAAGGATGGGAGGGAAAAGGGAGGAGAGGAAGAGGAGGGAAAAAGAGCGAACCATGATGCAAAACTGATTTCCAGGCATGTATGAGTTTATCAGGATGAACCCAACAATGATGTATAACCATAAAGCTCTAATAAAAAGTTTTTGAAGGGCTTATAAATAAAGCTGATATGTTCCTTCTTCATAAATTTCCTTCCTCTTCACAAAATTTCTGATACCAAGCAATCTTTGAGGCAATTATGGTTGCAATTTTTCTTGTGTTAACAAGATTACAATAATGATAAAAACTAACTCAGTTGCTACTGAAGTTGCTATTGAGGTCTTGAGTGCACAAATTTCTTCCCCAACACCCTGAAGAGGAAACAGCATACTGCATATGAAAGATTCTTAACAATTACCTAGGATTAACTAATGTGCCCTCTTTCAAAAAACCATATTTGCTGAATGAAGCAGAATATCAGTACCCTGATATATCACACATTAAAAGGAAATAAAAAAAATTAAAAATATAACAAGATTCCAAATCAAACATGAGGGCATGGTAGGGCACATCCCTGTAATCCCAATGTTTTGGGAGGTTGAAGCAGAAGGATCACAAGTTCAAAGCCAGCCTCAGCAACTTAAGAGAGGCTCTAAGCAACCTAGACTGTATAAAAAACAAAACAAAACAAAACAAAAAAACAAAAAGGGATGGGGATGTAGTTCAGTGGATTCAATCCTCAGTACCAAAATAAAAAAAAAAAATCAAATGTTAAAGGCAACAAAGTCAAGCTCTGTCATACAATTTAGGTATATACAAATTATAGTTGTCTATATATAGAATAATACATGCATGCAAGATTCTGGATCAAGCTCCTGAAGGAGTTACTAGAGGAATGACTTCTAGACTATAAGGTGGAAATTCAGATCCCAGTTGTGAATCTATCATTAGCTAGCTGCATGATATTGATTAAATCATACAATCATTTCAGCACTTCCTTTCCCCAAGCAGAAGTTACTGAACATTTGCAGTGGTACACACATGTAATTCTAGCTACTTGGAAGGCTGACACAGGAGGATCACAACTTTGAGACAAACTGGGGCAACTTAATGAGACCCTGTCTCAAAATTTTAAAAAGGACTGGAGATGTAACTCAGTGGTAGAGTGCTTGGCCAGCATACACTATAAAACAAACAAAAAAGGTGTTGCACATCAAATCTGTGCATTACACTACATGTAGCTTTTACCTTAAAAAAATAAAGCTGTCAAAATGGGCAATGAATCTGACCTGTCTTTATCCTTTTATCATATATAACTCATCCTGCAGCACCTTAATAAAGATAAACACATATGGGGTTGGAGCAGTGATTCAATGGTACAGCACCTGCATAGCCAGGACAAGGCCCTGTGTTACAGTGCCAACACCAAGATAAAAAAAGATAAACATCACCATGTCAAAAAGCCTTTGATGGGTCTCAGCAGTTGGAGCATTTGCCTGGCATGCACAAGGACACATGTTCAAACCCCAGCACCGCATACACAACTAAGTGTTGGAGAAACAAAAAACCAGATGAAAAAACAAATAAAATTCTTTCTCTCTAAAAAATAAATATACTGAAAGGACTCAGGGGCTGGAGCAGTGGCTCAGCAGTTACAGCATTTGCCTGGCATGAGCGAGGACGTGGGTTCGACCTCAGTACCATGTACAGTACACAATGAAATGTCAGAGCAACAAAAGCCACATGAAAAACTAAATAAAATTGATTCTTTCTCTCTCTTTAAAAAAAATAAAATAAGGGGCTTGAGCAGTGGCTTGGCGGTTGTGGTGCTTGCCTGGCATGCACAAGTACGTGGGTTTGAACCCCAGCACCCACGTATACAACTGTCAGAGCAAGAAAGCCATGTTAAAAACTCAATAAAAATAAAAATTGATTCTCTCTCTCTCTCACTGTCCTTCTCTCTTTAAAATAAATAAATAAATAAATAAAATAAAATAAAATAAAATAAATAAGGTATGAAGATGTGGCTCAATGGTTTACTGCCCCTGGGTTCAATCCCTGGTACCAGTAAATAGATGGATCAATCAATGGATCAACCCTTAAATTCACAAACACTTAATACTCAAGAAAAAAAGTTACAAGTCACTGACAACTGATATTTTAAAAAGTGGTAGTGTATATTTCCACTTAGACTATATTCTAGCCCGATGAAATCAATAGCTCAAGTATTAACAGTTGCCCATTTTTCCTGTTCACTACTTTCCTAAGTCATTAGATGAATTCAGAGAAGAGATTTCTTTTACCCAATAAAAATCAAATCAACTAGGGCCAAAAGAATAAGTACAGTAGCATCATATAAAGTACCAACTCCAAGAAAGGGACCTTTTCCTCTCCCCTTCACAACATAATGTGTTATAAAGATAGGTAGACTTTGGGGACTTTTTTTTTTTGCCTAGCCATACAAGCTAGGCAAGTACCACTCTACCACTGAGCTCCAGCTCCAGCCCTTTTTTAAAATTTTATTTTGAGACAGGGTCTCACTAAGTTGCCCAGGCTAACCTTAAACCTTCAATCCTCCTACCTTAGCCACCTAAGTAGGCAGGTAGATATTTTTTAATGATTTTTCTGTTTATCTTATTAGTTAATATTACAGAATTCTTCAAGAACTAGCAAACAAACTTATAATCAAAAACATTTGGCAAAGGGGCTAGAGCAGTGGCTCGGTGGTCACAGCACTTTCCTAAGCATGCACAAGTAAGCAGGTTTGAACCCCAGCACCACATATACAATGAAGTGTTGGAGCAATGAAAGCCACATGAAAAACTAAATAAAAATCGATTCTCTCTTTAAAACAAACAAACATTTGGTAAAATATAGGAATTATAACAAGAATAAAAGAGCTGCTGAAGTAGGCTGATGCAATTACAGGTTTCCCTCAAAGTTTATTTCAACAAAAAGAATAGCTATTCTAAAACCATGATCAATTTATTTTCTCTAGAAATACAATGTGGGTTATTAGACTGCTGATGGTTAAAACACTCTATATAAATATATACTGATTTTAGTCTGATCACTAAAAATACTTAAGGTAGTCATTTAAGATAGTCATTCAGATATGTTTTTCTTCTCTAATGCAATGCTAGGGATCAAAACCAGGGCCTTTCACATGATACAAAAGTGCTCTACCACTGAGCAACAGATCCAGCCCATTTTCAAATGTTACTATTAGCACACCCAATTTAAAATCATGTAACCCATTATCAAAAATACCATCAGAAAAAAGAAAATCAGTATTTATTATGGATAGAATGAGATATCTGTATTTCTTTAACCCAAGTTTTAATAAAGCAATAATTTGGGGATTGTTTTAACTATTTCTAGTAAACATAATTTCATAAAAATAGCATTTTTCAAAAACAGGAATTCTATTACATGTAAAAAAATTCATTCTAATAAAACTTTAAAATGTTAGGCCTGGCACAGTGACATGTACCTGTAATCCCAGCTACTTAGAAGGCTAAGGCCAAAGGATTTCAAGTACATGACTAAATTAGGGAGACCCTGTCTCAAAATAAAAAATAAGGGATGAGGGTGTAGCTCAGTGGTAGAATGTCTCTGCATTCAATCCTCCATACTGCAAAAAATAAACAAAATTAAACAAAATGTTAGCCAGGCACAGTCCCACCTGTGATCCCAGTTACTCAAGAGGCTCAGGCAGGAGGATCGCTTGAGCTCAGGAGTTCAAGGCCAGCCTGGGCAACAAAGTGAGACCCCATCTCAAAAAAGAAGAAAAAGAAAAACATTATTTTAGCAAGAATATAGTTCTTCCACAGTTCATTTTTTTTTCTCAACAAGCTCATAGGCAACTTGACCCTCACAGGTTATCATTTCTCACCATACAGAAGGTGCCAATTTTTGTTTTCTTTTGTACATTACTGGGCTAACCTATATACATACAAGTTTCAATGTATTTACAGGCTATATCAACAAAGAAATTCTTTAAATTAAAAATTGAACTTAATTTTGGCAGAATCTTCCTAGGAAAAATTGCCGCCGCCCCCCCCACTGCCTCCTGCACCAGGGATTGAACCAAGGGGCACTTAACCAATGAGCCACATCCCTAGCCCTTCTTATATTTTAATTTGAGACACAGTCTCCCTAAGTTACTTAGGGCCTCACTAAGTTGCAGAGGCTGGCTTTCAACTTGCAATCCTCCAGCCTCAGCCTCCTGAGGTGCTGGGATTACATATGGGTGCCACCATGCATAGCTAAAAATTGCTTTTTATCTAAGTAATTTTCACCGAAACTGGGCAAGGGAAGAATATATATTTATATCCTTTCAATAAAAAACCTCCATGTGTGATGCTGAGCACAATACAGCATTACTGTAAGCACAGCTAGCCAAGAGGCCGAGGGAGGAGGATTTGCGAATTCTAGGCCAGTCCGGGCAACAGAACAAGACCCTGTTTGTTGTTCTGATGGAGTTCAGAGGTAGAGTACCCCTGGGCTTAAAATACCCAGTACTGCAAAAGAAAAGGAGGAGGGTACCAGGAGGGGATAAAGACAATATTTATAAAGAATGAACTTTTATTTGAATTACTAAGATTTAGTATAATCATAATTCTCTAGTAGAAATACTGTCTTGTTTGCTATTACTAAAAGAAAATTAAGAGGCTAGGGATGTAGATCAGGAACAGAGTACTTGCTTAGCATGTGTGAAACTATGTTCAATTCCCAGCAAGAGTCACCTGCCCCCAAAAAATGTTATGATTAAATTAAAAAGCATATCCCTGATGGTATGGGGATACATGATATTTGAAATGTGATCGTAAATATTTTTTAAATAATTTTTGTTTGCACAGCAGAAAATTGAAGGATTGCCAGGCATGGTGGCGCACGACCATAATCCCAGCAGCTCAAGAGGCTGAGGCAGAAAGATCATAAGTTCAAAGCCAGCCTCAGCAATTTAGTAAGATCCTGTCTCAAAATGAAAAACAGAAAGAGCTGGGGATGTGAATCAGTGGTTTAGTGCCCCTGGCTTCCAACCCAGACACAAAAAAAGAAATAAATGAAAATTTTTAAAATTAAAGGATCGGGGCTGGAGTGGTTAGAGTGCTTGCCTGACATGTGAGCATCCAGGTTCTAACCCCAGCACTACATACACAACAAAGTGTCAGAGAAACAAAAACCAGATGAAAAAATAAAATTGATTCTCTCTCTTTCTCTCCCTCCCTCTCTCTTTAAAAAAAAAAAAAAATTAAAGGCTCAAGGGCTGGAGCAGTGGTTCAATGGTTACAGCACTTGCCCAGCATGCTTGAGGACTTGAGTTTGAACCCCAGCACAACGTACACAGGAAGTTTTGGAGCAACGAAAAGCCACATGAAGGACTAAATAAAATTGATTCTCTCTTTGTCCCTCTCTCATTAAAAAAAGGATCATCAAGGTACAGTGGTGCATGCCTACAATCCCAGAGACTCCGGAGGCTGAGGCAGGAGGATTGTAAATTTGAAACCAGTCTCAGCAATTGAGCAAGGCCCTAAGCAACTTAGGGAGATCCTGTCTCAAAATGAAAAATAAAAAGGGACAGGGATGTGGCTCAGTGTTTAAGCACCGATGGGTTCAATCTCCTGTACAAAAATAAATAAGGTCAATAAGAGAGGTATTCAATCTAATTCAATAGAGTAATCATAAATATCTGGGGATAACCAGGAAAAAATTCTTACTAAAACAAATAATCATAATTACCTCTTAACTAAGAGGACATTTGTTTATGTCCTGGCTATTGAACAAATAGTATTTTTTAGAGGCTGGAGCGGTAGCTCGGAGGTTACAGTGCTTGCCCGGCATGAGCAAGTACATGGGTTCAAACCCCAGCACCCATGTACACAACTAAGTGTCAGAGCAACGAAAACCATGTGAAAAACTCAATAAAAATTGATTCTGTCTCTCTCTCACTGTCCTTCTCCCTTTAAAAAAAATAGTATTTTCTCTTTTAATAAAATAACTTTAGTAGAGATGTATTGAGAAGGAGGGGGGAGGGATAAGAGTAGGTAATTGGGAGGGGCTCTTGGGGGTAAATCTAATTTTCAGAATTTATATATATTATATTGTTTCATTAGAAGCATGTTTGATTGTTCAACAAATAAATTTCTTATTAAAAAATAACTAAATTCCTATCAAAAGATTACATTCACTGGTCACACTTAAAATATCAGATTATGCTGCTAATAGGGTCTTTTTTTTTTTTTTTTAAAGAGAGAGGGACAGAGAGAGAGAGAATCGATTTCATTTAGTTTTTCATGGGCATTCACTGCTCCAATACTCCGTTGTGTACATGGTGCTGTGGTTTGAACTTTCGTACTCGCACATGCCAGACAAGCGCTGTAACCACTGAGCCACCACTCCAGCCCCTGCTGATGGGGTCTTAAGATTTATTTTTAATATCTTCTCGGCTCTGTTTCCCAATTTCTCAATATAAGTTTTCTTTCTTTCTTTCTTTCTTTTTTTTTTTTAAAGAGGAACAGGGAGAGAGACAGAGAAAGAGAGAAACAAATTTATTTAGTTTTTCACATGACCTTCGTTGCTCTAACACTTAGATGTGTTCATGGTGCTGGGGTTTGAACCCGGGTGCTCCTGCTTGCCAGGCAAGCGCCAAAACCGTTGAGCCACCGTTCCAGCCCCTCAATATAAGTTTTCAAACAAAGGAAGAACATGTTTTCTAAACTATACAAACTGCTTGCTATTAATAAACTTTAATCCCAATTATTTTTCTGAAGTATTCAAATGTCTTCTACAAGTATAGTGTTTTTTTGGGATTTTTGTTTTTTTATGTACCAAGGATTGAACCCAGAGGCACTTAACCACTGAGGCACATACATCTCTAGCCTCCTTTTTATTTTCAATTATTATTTTGAGACAGGGGTTCTCATTAAGTTGCTGAGGCTGGCTTTGAACTTGCCTCAGTCTCTCAAGTCACTGGGATTGCACCATGCCTGGCTAGTATAGTATTTTATATTTCTTTAACCAAAGCAATAAACACATTTCCTTGTCCTAAAAATTATGACAACTATTACAAAAGCCTGACTGCTAGAACTCCAAGTCAAAGCATTGTTGATGTGTAATCTAAACACACTTCCTTCCTTCAATCTCAATAATACAGAATACTTAAAGAGTCAACTGATCTATTGTGAACTTATGCTAAAATACATATTTGTGGGGTGGAGAGGTGGCTCAGTGGTAGAGCACTTGCCTGGTATGCACAAGGACCAAAGTTCAATCCCCAGCACCACGTATACAACTAAGTGGAGAAAAAATAAAAACTGATTCTCTCTTTAAAAACAAACAAACAAACAAAACAAACTATATGTTTGTAATATCTTGTGGTTCATGGTAGAGGCCACACTAACCCATTCCTTACTGCCAGATTTACAAGACTCCCAAAGGGCTCCAAAAGTCTCAAGATTCTCACCATGACTCTACCCCATCGTGTCTGTCTTCCCTAAAAAACACTCCAATATTCCACAACTTTCTTAGTCACAACCAGAGATTTAACTTAACTTTCCTATATTGTATTGTCTATGAACCCTCACCTGTATAACATGAAGTTTGTATAAAAAGTGCTGGGCATGGCACATATCTATAATCCCAGTAACTGCAGAGGCTGAGGGAGGAGAATCATAAAGTCCAAACCAGTCTCAGCAACTTATCAAGGCCCTAGACACCTGAGGGAGACCCTATCTCAAAATAAAAAATAAAAAGGGCTGGGATGTAGCTCAGTGGTAAAATGCCCCTGGGTTTAATCCACAATTAAAAAAATAATACTATACACACACACACACACACGATAAGCTATGTTTAGTTATCACTTAAAGACAATCCTGAGAATTTGTGATTTTGAACAGGGCATTTTCAAAAGAATTACATTAGACACTAGTATAAAAATAAAATTAGGCACTAGCAATTCTCAAGTTACACCACACCTCAACCAGCTTCTCTACTTATTTGTAATGTTATTTCAATTGTAATTTAGTACAGTTTAAATTAAAAGTTAATGTAGTCATACAACCATTAGCAAATTTATGTTCTGGCTTAGAAATATGCCTTAGGGCAAACAGCACTTAAGTGAAAACTAAAACTGCAATTGTCTGGTTTTAAAATATGTTTCATAACTGGTAAATACTCTCATCATCCTCAAAGTAGAGCAAATGACCCTCCATAGCCAGTCCAGTTTAAGATGGTCAGGTAACTTTTTAAACTACTCAGACAAATTACATAATGGCACAGCATACACCAGGTTCTCCCCGCACATTTGATTTATGACTTAAGGAGTCCTTTCTACTTATGCTTTCATAGCAACTTGGTATATTACCTATATAATTAGAAGCTGCCTTTTCCAAATTCTGGCAAATCACTTTATGTTTAATCTCATTAATCCAAAGCAGTCTCCTATGACTAAAATAATTCAATACCATTTCATTCACCCAGCAATTAATTCTATAGTTATAAGTCTCAAGTCTAGTACATCATTTCTTGAACAATAGGTAAAAGTTTCTTTTTTCTACTTCTTTTTATACTAGGAATTGAATCCAGGAGTACTTTATCTCTGAGCTATATCCCAATCCTTTTAATTTTTATTATTTTTTTAGTCGTAGTTGGAAACAATACCTTTATTTTGTTTAATTTTTATGGGATGCTAAGGATCAAACCCACTGCATCACACGTGCTAGGTAGCACTGAGCTACAACACAAGTCTCCCCTTTATTTTTAATTCTGAGACAAGGTCTCGCTAATTTGTTCAGGGCTCTGCTAAATTATTGAGGATGGCCTTCAACTTGTGATTCTCCTGCCTCAGCCTCTTAAGTCACTGAGAGTATAGGTGTGCGCCACCACACCCAGGTAGGTACAAGTTTCTTTAACAAGAATTAGAAGTATTATATATAATATATTTATAATCTCATGAAGCAGTCACTTGACTAAAATCACAAACTTGGAATCAGTTAGATAACTGAAAAAAGACAAAACTTTCCAAATTATTAACTATTTCTTTCTTTTACTAACTAGTACAGGGGTGCTCTATCAGTGAGCCACATCCCCTGTCCTTTTTAATTTATTATTTTTAGATAGGTCTTACTAAGTTGCTTAGGATCTTGCTAAATTTCTGAGGCTGGTCTCCAACCTGTGATCTTCCTGCCTCAGCCTCCCAAATTACAAGCACGTACCAACCCACCCAGCCTTTCTTTGTTTGTTTGTTTGTTTGATTGATTGATTGATTGATTTTAAAGACAGAGGTATAGTGAGAGTGAGAAAGAGAAAAAGAGAGAATTAATTTTATTTAGTTTTTCAAGTGGCTTTCGCTGCTCTGAAATTTTGTTGAGTTCGTGGTGCAAAGGCTTGAACTTGGGTCCGCACAACATGCCAGGCAAGCGCTGCAACTGCTGAGCCACAGCTTCACACACACACACCGACCTCCATTTCTTATAATAACATTACTAGCTGAAATAAAATGTCCAAGAGACACTGAGTAGAATAGAATATTATTTAGCTACAAATGCATAAAGGTTAAGGACTATACCACTTAACAACATTTAAATCCTTTCAATCCACGCTGAAAAAAATATTAAAAGAGCATAGAAGTGGGGCTGGAGCAGTGGATCAGTGGTATCATGCTTGCCTAGCACGCACCTGGACTCAGGTTCAAACCCCAGGACCACATACACAACTAAGCGTCGGCTCAAGGAAAACCAGATGAAAAACTATAAATAATAAAAAAAATGATTCTCTCACTCTCTTTCTCTCTTTTAAAAAAAAAGAGCATAGAAGGGGCTGGAGAACGGTGGCTCAGTGGTAGAGCACTTGCCTAGCATGAAAGGTCCTGGGTTCAATCCCCAGCACCACATACACAAATAAAGGAAAAACAAAAATGAAATGAAAAAAATTAACTCTCTCTTTAAAAAAAAAAAAAAAGTCTGGGGTTGGGGATTTAACTCAGTGGCAGAGCGCTTGTCTAGCATGCACAAGGCTGTGTTAGGTTCTCAGCCCTGAAAAAAAAAAGCCTGTAATCCCAGCCACTTCGGAAAGCTAAGGCAGAAGGACCACAAATTGGAGGCCAACCTGAATAATTTAAGGAGACTGTCTCAAAATTTTAAAAAGGGCAAAAGGGCTGGGCATGGAGCTCAGAGGTAAAACACTTGCCTTACAAGCAAGAAGCCAAGTATAATCCTGGATACCACAAAACACTGGCATAAGAACTGAATGAATGTAGTACTCAACAACTTAGGAAAATTCTTGAAGGCATAGTCTGCAATGCCCACTAAGCTACCTGTAAAACAAATTTTATCAAAGACTATACCAAAAGGTCATTAAAATACAGATAGATACTAGACCAGACCAGTACCTTATTTTAGATTCTTTAAAGTCACACATTTGGCTCCATTTTAAAAGCAAATTGATTTGACAAGTATCCAACAAGCCTGCACTTCCACTTCCCACCCCGCTATTCAATTGGACCTAGAAAAGTTAAGAGGTTCCACTCATGTTGTAAATGACTGCTTCACATAAGCACTACATTTTCCCTTGACTTTCTTTATGACCTTGGGCAAAGTCTACCAAATGAAGACTATAGTGATGTTTGTATGTTCCTGCTAGTTACTGACATTTAATACTAATATCCTAACTGTAGTGAAGTTCTCTAAGCAGGACCTACAGAGCTGAAAGATTCTTAGTTATAAATGTTAACCAATATGTAATATGAACCATTCTTAATCCTAACTTGATTCATGGTGGGGGAAAAACCCTGCAAAACCTTAAATTCAACATGACAAAAAATTTTTTTCTGAAAAACACCAAGAGTCTCCATACATGAAAAAAAGGAAAACCGTTTGAGTAAAACTAGCTTGAACTTGCCATTTCCCTGCTTCTATAAGAATAACAGCTGAACTACAAATGAAAATGTAAAACTTGGCAAAGAACGGTGAGTTGGAATATTAAGCAATCTACAATCTGAAAATTATGCAGATAAATCTATCATTCCAGGTCACTAATTTGTATGCCCACGTAGAGCAGTAGTCTTGGTTTTGCTTTACTAGCATTATAAAGATAAATCCCTGCCTTGGAGGAACATCTACCAAGTACATTTCATTTCAGGATCTTAGGGAAGTTTATGAGCACTATCTCTTTAGGCTTCCCTAAGGTACTCTAAAGTGCTTAACATCAGTCACACATCCAGCTACCACTGCGCTGAGAAGTAAATAAACAAGATTTACTTATGCAAGTATTTACTACAGAATTCTGTTCAAGAATGCAAAAGTAAACACCGATAGAAGCATATCATACTCTCCCCCCCAAAAAACAGAGAATATTAAGTATAATAAAATTCCCTCTTAACTGAACACTATGCAAACCAGAGGCCTCCCACGAGCTGGTCTTAACACCACTCTTGATTTGAAAAAGAACGTCAACATTTTCACAGGACAGGAAATAGAACTTAGTGAAATCCCTTCTTTCAGGTTCCCAAAAGGTGTTTATAAGAAGTGAGACAGAGCAACGCCCCCCTAAAAGCACCCTACTAAAAAAGAACTAAACACCAAATACATAAGGTGGGCCAGAAAGGTTAGGAAAGGCGATCTTCTAGCTTAATTGCCCAGAGGAACCAGAGGGCTGGAGGCTAGGAACGTGAGATCAGGGTGGGGGTGGGTAGCGAAGTGAAACCTAACCCCAGAAATCACAACACAGGCCGCAGCCTAAAAGCTGAAGCTGGCGGGAAGCGAGCTCCCTCTCCGTTCCCAGGGGAAAGTCCAGAGAAGAGCGGCTCCACACAGTGGACACGCAAGGCGCCAACAGTGCATGCCTACCAACACGCTGGAACCACTGAAGGAACGGGTTGAGAAGGGGAGGAGAACCCGGCAGACGGCCCTGGAAGAGGAGGACTAAGGTTGCGAGCAGCGGCAACGTCTGGACGAACGGGATTACCTAACTATGACGACAGAGAAGTGTCCTCAGGCTCCGGCGATGTTCCCAACTGCGCAACGTGGGGTGTCTTTCCCGCTTAACCCACAGCAGCAACAGAACCAGCTCCTTCAGCCAGTCGCCATTTCCCGCCTACCGACCTGCTGCACCGCACGGACAGGGACCCGGATGAAAAGCGGCCTCCCCGCGCAGGCGCCCTGACTTCCTCCTCCCCCTCCCGCCACAATTCCGCGAGGTGGGAGGGAAGGAATGCAGGCGTCTACATTTGAGGGGGTGAGGGGTTAGTCTTTTACTTCCGTGAAGAGGTTAAGTTCCTGACGCCGGGAAAAACTCGTGAGTCCAGATTCTTGATAAAAAAAAAAAAATGAATACAGTCCCTTAGGACAGTATGGAGTAAGAAAGGACAAAACCTTATCAGGGTACGCCAGGGCCGGGGAATATTTGTACTTTAGGGGCCTCCGTAGCCGACTGTGTAGTGGTCGCAAGGGGAGTAGGGAGTAAAGCGTTAGGAGCGGAGAGGCGGGGACGCGAAGGACGGTTTTTCCTCCCGCTGCTAACGGAACTGCTTCGGGCCGAGCTGGGAGGGGGAGCGCGCCCTCGCCCTGGAGGCGGGGCTTAGGAACGCGTCGCGCACCCTGGCGGCTAGGCTTTAGTAACCGTGGGCGCGCCAGATGGGTGGAGCCGAGTTGGGCCGGGCGGGACTAAGGGCTTGGCGCGCTGGAGAAGGTGGTTTGTGCTGTCCCAGATGCTGGGCGAGGGCTGGTCTTACTCCTTTCCTGGGATCTTTGTGACTCCCAAGGGTTCTCTTTCCAGCACACTGCCTAGAGGGCATAGCAGTTCCCTCCTGCATCAGTCATTAAATTCACGCTCTTTGATTCCACGCATTGTTGGCGGTAGTTCTGCAGGCTGAGAACTCCCATTGCAAGCCTGGGTCAAAGGACGGTCAGCTCCAAAAAAGTGAAAAGTATCAGTCTGGAGCGTCCAGTCACAGTGGAATATCAGAAAACCAAGCCTAATGGCTGGAGAGCATTATCTTCTGTCTAAAATCCAAACTACCTTCATTTTTCGTCAAGAAATGTGTATTGAAAAAATACTAGGCACGAGGGATAAAACCGTGAACAATGCAAACATGAACATTGCCCTTCAAGAATTAACAGTCTTGGGCTGGAGCGGTGGCTCAGTGGCTACAGCGCTTGCCCAGCATGCGCAAGTACATGGATTCAAACCCCAGCAACCCATGTACACAGCTAAGTGTCAGAGCAACGAAAGCCATGTAAAAAACTCAATAAAAATTCATTCTCTCTCTCTCTCTCTCTCTCTCTCTCACTCACTCTCACTATTCTCTCTTTAGAAAAAAATTAACAGTCTTTTAAATAAGACAGACAATTTAAATACAATGTGATCAAAGGACTACAAGAATTGGAATAACAGGCTTGTAGGGGCAGGTAAGCGGTACCCACGAGGGGGTCTGGAAAGCATTTTGTAAGATGATATCTAGGGGGCTGGTGGGGTGCCTCAGCTTTTGGGGCTTGCCTGGACACGTGCACGGACACGGGTTCCAACCCCAGCATCACTTACACAACCAAGTGTCAGAGCAATGAAAGCCACATAAAAAGCTAAATAAAATTGATTCTCTCTCTCTCAAAAAAAAAAAAAAAAGACGTCTAAGTGATAGATAAAAGAAAAGTTGCAGGAGGGTCTTACAGGCGAAAGCCTGTAAGCCCAGCAGCTGGGGAGACTGACAAAAGAGGATCCCGAATTAAAAGCCAGCCTTAGCAATTTAGCAGACTCTTGTCTCAATATAAAAAAAATAAAAAGGGAGGCTGGAACAGCGGCGCAGCAGTTAAAGCGCTTGCCTGGCATGCGTAAGGACGCAGGTTCAAACCCCAACACCACACACACAGCTCAATGTCGAGAAAGGAAAACCACATGAAGAAAATAAATAAAATTGATGTTCTCTCTCTCTCTCTCTCCCTCCCCTCCCCACCCCCTTTCCTTTCTCCTTCTCTCTTTAAATAAAAATAAAAAGGACTGGGGATGTTGCACACTGGTTAGTGCCCCTGGGTTCAATCAATGGTACCAGAAGGGGGAAGAAAGTCCACAATTTCAGGAATTTGTTGATTCCTGAAATCAACAAATAATTACTGGCTATCCAGTGTGTATCTGGACAAGCAATAGAATGGAAACTAAACAATTATCTGATCACTTAACCACAGAACCACATACTCAACCCTTTTTATTTTGTATTTTGAGACAGGGTCTAACTAAGTTGCTTAGGGCCTTGCTAAGTTGCTGAGGCTGGTGTTGAACTTGTGATTACCCCCCACTACCTCACCTGGCCACTGGCAAAGTTATTTTTAAGTGAAATAAAAATTTAAAATTGGGAGGGGTCTCCAAGAAGCAATTATTTCAAACCTTGACATTCCTAAAACTTAAATAAAATATGCCATTAACAAAACACTTATGCATTTTATTCCCTCCAACAACCATGTGAGATAGAATAGATGATATTTGTCTCCCACCCTTTGAGGTCAAGGGTGGCTCAGCAGTTACAGGGCTTGCCAGGCATGCAGGAGGACACAGGTTTTAACCCCAGCACCACTTACAACTAAGTGTTTAAGCAACGAAAGCCACACGAAAAAAAATTGATTCTTTCTCACTGTCCCTCAAAAAAAAACAAGACACTGAAGTGAAAAGGGGGTTGTGGAGAACATGCCTCATCCAAAGACAATCACAACCAGCTAGTAAGAAATACAGCTGGGCTGGGCAGGTGGTACGCACCTATAATACCAGTGCCTTGGATTGCTATGGTAGGAGGATCCCAAGTTCAAAGCCAGCCTCAGCAACTTAGTAAGACCCTGTCTCAAAATCAAAAAAAGGGCTGGAGATGTTTCCCAGTGGTTAGGCACCCCTAGGTTCAATCCCAGGTACAAACAAAACAAAACAAAACAAAACATAGCGTTACACCACCTTGGGTTTCTTAAGGTGGCTTGTTTGTTTATTGTGGTTCTTGGCCCTCTACTAGTGAGCCATACTCCTAGCCCTTTTTATCTTTTAGTTTGAAATAGGGTCTTGGTAAGTTGCCCTGGCTGGCCTTGAATTTGTGATCCTTCTTCCTTAACCCCTAGGTTCAATCCCCAGTATGGCACACAGGAAAAGGAATATTATATATGTAATATATACGCCTTTTATGTTTACTGAGATTTTATCTCTGATTAGAATGGCAGCCATCAAGAATACAAACATTAGGCGCTGGAGAAGTGGCTTAGTAGTAAGGTACTACCGGGCATGTATAAGGACCTGAGTTCCCAGGCTACATCCTCAGCACCACAAACAGCTAACTAGAAGAAAAACAACTAGATGAAAAAAAAATTGTTTTTTTACTCTCCTTCCCTTTCTCTGTGTCTCTTTTTTAAAAAAAGTACAAACAATAATAAATCCTGGAAATGACATGGAGAGAAAAGAACACTTTCACACTATTGGTAGGATTATAAATTAGTACAACCACTATGGAAATAAGTGTGGAAGTTCTTGAAAAGGATAGGAATGGAAACACCATATGACTCTGCTGTACCACTCTTGGTGTTTATCTTTTTTTTTTTAAACAACTTTATTTAGTTTTTCACGTGGCCTTCATTGCTCCAACACTTAGTTGTGTACGTTGATGCTGGGGTTTGAACCCGGGTCCTTGCACTTGCCAGGCAAGTGCTGAAACCGCTGAGCCACCCCTCCAGCCTCTTTTTCTTTTTTAAACAAGAGAAAGAATCAGCTTTATTTTTTCATCTGTTTTTTGTTTTTCCTCCACTTAGTAATGTATGTGGTCCTGGGGTTCAAACTCTGGCCCTCACACATGCCAGGCAAGCACTCTACTGCTCTTTTCTTTCTTTTTTTGGTACCAGGGCTTGAACCCAGGGGTGCTTAACCACTGAGCCACATCCCCTTCCCTTTTTCATATATATATATATATATGTATATATATATATATATACATATATATATATTTTAAGAGAGAAGGAAAGTAAGAGAGAGAAAAGAAAGACAATTTTTATTTAGTTTTTCATGTGGCTTTCATTGCTCAGACACTTGGTTGTGTACATGGTGCTGGGGTTTGAATTTGCATATCACTCATGGCAGGCAAGCACCTTAACTGTTGAGCCACTGCTCCAGCCCCCATACTTATATTTTTTGAGACAGTGTCTTGCTAAGTTGTTTAGAGCCTTGCTAAGTTCTGGAGGCTTCCTCCCAAGCTGCTAGGATTAACAGGCATGTGCCACCACACTCAGTTCCTTGGTGTTTCTCCTAAAGAAAGTTATCATACTATAGTGATACATGCATACACAATTCACAGTACCCAAACACTGGAACTAGCCAACAAAGAAAATATGATATAGATACACAATGAAGTTTTATTCAGTCATAAAGAAGAATGAAATATTATTTGCAGCAAAGTGGATGGAACTTGAGAACATCGTTACATAAAATCAACCAAACTCAGAAAGTCAAGGGTCGTGTTTTTTCTCTCACATGTGGGAGCTAGAGAGGAAAAGGAAAAGAAAGGTGTGCATCAGAGGGAGAACCTCAGGAAAACTGAAGGGAGATTGGTAAATCAGAAGAAGGGGATCAGGGGGATGGAGACAGGGAGGAAAGGGGGAATCATGGGAATGATATTAGTCAAATTATATTGTTATATCATGTGCATGTATAAACATGTAACAAAAATACCACTGTTATATATAATTATAACACCAATAAAAATATGGAAAACAAATATAGTTTGTATTTAGACCTGGGTCCCATCTCCAAGACGCATCTTAACTATACATGTTCAAGTATTCCAAAACCCCCCAAAATGTGAACTCCAACATACTTTTGGTCCCAAGTGTTTCACCTGTTACATATGTGATGGTTAACTTGCATATTCAACTCGATTGGGTTAAGAGATGGCTTAGCATTATAAGGCTATTGAGTGATTCCGTTAAGGTGTTTCCAGAGATAATTGGCATGTGGGACCGCAAATCGGGAGGGGAGGCTGAGACCCACCCTGAACATGGGCAGCACTGTCCCAATGGCTGGGGTCCCAAATGGAACAAATGGAGGAAGCCCTGTGAATACAAGCTGTAATCTCCTTGAACAGGTACTGGATTACTGTGGCCATCGAGTATAGCAGACTCCAGCTTCTTCATTCTTCCAACGTGGACTGTGACCATAGATTCTGCAGAGGCTTCCAGACCTTCAGACTCAGACGGGAGCTGCGTCTTTGGTCCTCATTGTTTGTCATTGTTCCTAAGCAGTCATCTTCTTGGACTGAGTAACTGCTGGTTCCTCCAGTGTACTGGTGTACAGACAGCCATTGTGGAACTATCCAGCTTCTGATCATGTAAACCAATCTAATATCTCCTTTTATAATCATACATGTAGATATCCTGTTGGTTCTGTTCCTCTGAACAACACTAATACAAGAATATATTTACCGGGGCTGGAGCAGGACTCAGCGGTTACACTGCTTGCCTGGCATATAAAAGGATGCCAATTCTAAACCCCAGGACCATGTACACAACCAAGTGTTGGAGCAATGAAAGCCACATGAAAAGCTAAATAAAAATTGTTTCTCTCTCTCCCTCCCTTTCTCTCTCTCTCTTACTGTCCCTCTTTCTTTAAAAAAAAAAAAAGAATATATTTACTGGGTTGCAGAGGTTGCTCAGTGGTTACAGTGCTTGCCTGGCATGTACGAGGACATGGGTTCAAGCCCCAGCACTAAGTACCCCCCCAAAAATGTATATATATTTACCTTTATTTAAAATAAAAATATATAAGAAATAAAATTTTTAAAAAGAAATTAAAAATTAAAATAAAAATATATAGATCATAAATTCATAATTATATCTTTACAATGTATGCTTTTATCATTTTTTTTAAAGAGAGACAGTGAGAGAGAAAGAATCAATTTTACTTAGTTTTTCATGTAGCACTTCGTCCTCTGACACTTGGTACATGGTGCTGGGGTTTGAATCCACAACCTCATGCATACCAGGCAAGCCCCATAACTGCTGAGCCACCACTCCAGCCCCTCACTTCTTCTTCTTCTTCTTTTTTTTAAGAGGTACAGTGAGAGAGAGAAAGAATCAATTTTATTTAGTTTTTCATGTAGCTTTCATTCCTCTGACACTTAGTTGTGTACATGGTGCTAGAGTTCGAACCCACATCCTCACACATGCCAGGCAAGAGCCACAACCACTGAGCCACTACTCCAGCCCCTTTTATCACTTCTTGCAATTCACAAAGGCAAAAATATTAAATATAAAATATCAGAATGGTTTTTTTTCTTGAACATTATAATTATTTGGTGGCAGTGACCATTTTAAACTTCATATAAACAAAACTAAACTCTTAACTTTCCTTTAAGCTTGCTTCTCCGTGTTTCCCACCTTAAGAAATGCAGTTTTGCCAGGTGTAGTTGGCAACTAACTCAGATTCTGTCTCAAAATAAAAAAGGAAAAGGGTTGAGGATGTAACTCAGTAGAGTGCCCATGGGTTCAATCCCTAGTACTAAAATAAAAAAGTAAATAAATGCAGTTTTTTCATAACCATGTACAATCCATTGGAAATAATAATAAACTTTCAAAATGCAGTTGACCATATCTACATGTTCCATGTCCAATGGATTCAACCGTTTATTCATAAAACTATGTATGTACAGAACATGTACAGATTTTGTCATTTTTCCCTAAGTAATGCAGTATATCAAGTATTATAAGTAGACTAGAGATGATAAAAAGTATACTGGAGAGGAGGGGATATGGGGGTGTAAATCCTGTACTTCCAACTACTTGGGAGGTTAAGGTGGGAAGGTCACCTGAGTCTGGGATTCAAGACCTGCTTAGGTGACATAGTGAGACCCAATCTCAAAAATAATTGGGGGGAGGGGTGTTGGGAATGTAGTTCAGTAGTAAAGCATTTGCCTGGCATGCCTGTGGCCCTGGGTTCCATCCATAGTACATTAATTTAAAAAAAAATCAGGTACGGGGGCTGGCACGGTGGCTTAGTGGTTATGGCACTTGCCTGGCATGCGTGAGGTTGTAGGTTTGAACCCCAACACCATATACACAAAACGAAGTGTTGGAGCAACAAAAGCCATGTGAAAAACTAAATAAAATTGGTTCTCTCTTTTTCTCTCTCACTCCCTCTCTTTTTAAAAAAGAAAAAAAATCACATATATAGGAAGAAGCATGTACATTATATGAAAATACTATAACATTTTATGTAAGGGTTTTGGGCACCCATGAATTTTGGTATCCCTGGCGATTGTTGGAACCAATCCCCTACAGATACTGAGGGATGACTGTATATCCCGAATCCAAACAGTTCTTTCACCTGAGCCATCTCCCTGATTCAGTAACCCATTTTCTCTCACCTACAGTATTGAAGTATTTGTTTGACTCCTGAACCTCTTTGATCTTTTCAACACAACAGTTAGTGATCAATTAACATTTTAAAATTTTCTACATTCTTTTTTCTTTTCTTCCTTTTTAAAATTTTTTTTTATTTTTTTGACACCACTCTTAAAGTCTATGTGTTGAATGATATACTTCAGTTGTAGAGCACTTGCCAAACATGCACAAGGCTCTGGATTTGAACCTCAACATCACAAAACAAAAAGAAACAGAACTACAATATATATAAGATTCTTCATTAGCTGATTCTTGACTACTTCACTGACCACATACCCTACCCCTTGCTCTTTGTGTTACAGTTATAATGGCCAACTGTTTTTTGAAAAGTGCATTTCTCCTTACAGCTTTATATTTGTTATCTCCTCAGCCTCTATCTCTAGAACTGTAGTATTCAGTAGTCACTAGTAACTAGTCATATATGGCTACTGAGCACTTGAAATGTGGCTTATGTGACTGAGGGACTGAATTTTAAGTTTTATTTAATTAAAATTAAAAATACGTGAGGTTCTTATTTGGGGTGTAGTAAAAGTTCTTAGACTAGATAATGGTGAGAGTTGTAAACATTGTTTTATACTGAATGCCACTACACTGTACACTTTACATAATTGTATGCTTTGTTAATAAATGTATAATGGAAATTTTCATGCATCTTCATACTGAAGTAAAAAATTACTCCTTAGACTGGATGTGATAGCTCATGCCTATAATCCCAGTGGCTCAGGAGGCTGAGATAGGAGGATTGCAAGTTCAAGGCCAGCCTAAGGAATTTAGCAAGGCCCTAAGCAACTTAGCAAGACCCTGTCTCAAATTAAAAAATAGACTGGCAATATAGGTCTGTGGGAAAGTGCCCATAGGTTCAATTTCCAGTACGAAAAAAAATTCTCCTTGGTAGTTACTCAAATGAACTGAAATTTATTTATTTATTTATTTATTTTGTTTTAAAAAAGAGAGGGAGGGATAGTGAGAGAGAGAGAGAGAGAGAATCAGTTTTTATTCAGCTTTCATGTGGCTTTTGTTGCTTCAATACTTCATTGTGTACACAATGCTGGGGTTTGAACTCGCATCCTTGTGCATGCCAGGCAAGCACTGTAACTGCTGAGCCACACCGCTCCAGCCCTGAAGTGAAAATTTATGTCCACACAAAACCCTGCACATTAATATTTATAGCAGCTTTGTTCATAATCATCAAAACTTGGAACAACAAAGATGGCCTTGAATAGGTGAATAGATAACTATGGTACATGCATAAAATGGAATATTATTCAGCTTTAGAAAAGTAGTTATCAACCGTGAAGAAAATACATGGGAGAATGTTACATGCATATAACTAAGTGAAAGAAGCCAGTCTGAAAAGGCTAAGAATCTTGTTCAAAACCTGGAAGATAGTAAAGAAGCATTGATTGCCATGAGTTCAGGGATGAGGGAGGAACAGGGGAAACACAGATTTTTATAGCAATAAACCTATAGTGCATACATAGCATTATATATTTGTCCAAACCCATGGAGTATACTACACAAAAATAAATCTCAATGTGAACTATGAACTTTGATTCATAACGTTTCAACGTTAGTTCATCAATTGAAACAAACATTCTATACTGATGCAAAAATATTTATGGTGGGGAAGATTCTATGTGTATGTGTGTAGGAAGGGGGTATGTGGGAACTTTGTAGTTCTGACTGAATTTTGCCATGAACCTTAAACTACACTAAAAAGTAAAGTAAAAAATGTGTATTTGATTCAGGTCTTGGAAAAAATTGTTAAGTATATCTGGAACAAAAATAATGTGAATCGGGGCTGGAGCGGTGGCTCAGCGGTTTCGGCGCTTGCCTGGCAAGCACGAGGACCCGGGTTCAAACCCCAGCACCACGTACACAACTAAGTGTTAGAGGAACTAAGGCCATGTGAAAAACTCAATAAAGTTGTTTCTCTCTTTCTCTGTCTCTCTCACTGTCCCTCTTTCTAAAAAAAAAAATAATAATAATAATAATAATAATGTGAATCTACTTATTCAACTTTAAATCTTATGAACCCTAAATATCCATATTTCCATTTAGTGTCCAAATTAAATGTGCTATAAATGAAAAAATATATACTAAATTTTAGGTTTAGTATGAAAGAAAAGAATATAAAGTATCTCAGTCATATACTATATTGATTACGTTAAAATGATAACATTTGGGGTATATTATTGGTTGAATAAAATATTAAAATTTTACCTATTTTTTAAATGTGACTACTAGAATAAAAAAAAAAAATAAGATCAAGAGAGGGGCTGGAGCAGTGGCTTGGCGGTTACAGTGCTTGCCCGGCATGCGAGTACACGGGTTCAAACCCCAGCACCACTTACACAACTACTTTGTGTCAGAGCAACGAAAGGAAAGCATGTGAAAAACTAAATAAAAATTGATTCTGTCTGTCTCTCACTGTCCTTCTCTCTTAAAAAAAAAAAAAAGAACAGAGAGGGAGAGAGAGAGAGAGAGTATCAGTTTTATTTAGTCTTTGGATTTTGTTGCTCCAACACTTAGTTGTGTATGTGGTACTGAGGTTGGAACCCAGGTCCTCATGCATGCCAGGCAAGTGTGATACTGCTGAGCCACCACACCAGCCCCGACTTCTAGAAATTTTAAAGCTATATAGGTATTGTATTATGTTTCTATTGGATAGTGCTGCACAGGATGTTCACATTGCATACTTTCATACCACCTCTTCAGAAAACCCTTCTCTGATTGTCCTATCTAAAATAGCACACTGGGGCTGAGGATATAGCTTAGTGTAGAATGCTTGCCTAGCAGAAGCGAGGCCCTGGATGTGAATTCCAGTACTACAGATATATGCATATATAAAATAAATAAGTAAAATAGCACCCTGCAGTCTGGCACAGTGTCACTTACACATATCTATAATCTCAGCAACTTTAGAGACTAATGCAGGAGGATCACAAATTCAAGTCTAGCCTGGGAAACATAGCAAGACATTCTTTCAAAATTTTAAAAAGGATTGGGGTTGTAGCTCAGTGTAAAGCATACCACAAAGAAAAATAATAATAATAAAATAGCATTCCTGCATCAATATTTTATTCTATTTTTCTTGGCATTTATTATTTATTTTTTCTATAAAAATATAGAAAATCTGTCTCTTCCTCTGACATATAAATTTCATGTAGTAGGGATTTTGTCAGTGCTATATCTCCAGTATTCTGATCAGTTTTCTACACATAATAGATAGTAAGTAGTCAACTGGGTCAAAGAATCCTAAATTCACATTTCTAGATCTCCCAACATTTCCACCCTATATTTTCTTTTCCTTTTTTTTTTTAAGTATTGGAGATTGTCCATGTTCTATTTTCAAATACTTCATTGTAAATCTTCAAGTTCATTCTTCTGCCATCTACAATCTGCTATTAATCCCAGTTATTCTTTGATCTGTATCATTTCCATGTCTGTACAGAGATTCCCTCTGTTCACTCACTCACTCATTAAGAACATATTTTCAAGCCAGATGTGGTGGCACATGCTTGTAATCCCAGCAGCTCTGGAGGCTGGAGAATCACAAGTTCAAACCAGCCTTAGCAACTTAGCGAGACCCAGTCTCAAAATAAAAAATGAAAAGGGCTGGGGATGAGAGTCACTGGTTAAGTGCCTCTGGGATCAATCTCTGGTCAGGGTCTTGTTCATCCTCACTCCCAGCCCCATTTAATTTTGAAAATATTTAATAGCTACATTAGCAACCAACAATATAGCAAATAACAACAAAGGACATCAGTTCATTTTTATCTTACTCTTTAAGATTGGGATAAAAGAATCGATTTATTTTTTTCAAGTTTTTTTGTTTTTCCTCTACTTAGATGTGTATGTGGTGCTGGGGTTTGAACCCAGATCCTCGCACATGCCAGGCAAGTGCTCTACCACCAAGCCAGCTGCAGCCTGTTATTTTTATCTTCCGTTTGAAGCAGTATCTCACTTTGTTGCCCAGACTGGTTTTAAACTCATAATTCTCCTTGTCTCATCCTCCTAAATTGCTGGAGGATTAGACATGTGTGCTACCATGCTAGGCCTTCATTTTTTTTTAAACTGTGGATCACATTGTGTTTCTTTGTATGTCTAGTCATTTTTCATTGGATACTGGGTAAGTGTGAATATCTTGTAGAAACTCTTGATTCTATTATTTTCTTTCTTATCCTGTTTGTACTGGTGACTAAACCCAGGGATGCTCTGCCATTGAGTTATACTCCCAGCTCTTTTCATTTTACTTTGGAATAGGTCTCGTTAAATTGCCAAAGCAGTCCATGAACTTGTGATTCTCCTGCCTCAACCTCCCAAGTCACTGGGATTACAGATATGGGCCACTGTGCACAACTGGATTCTGTTACCTTCTCTCAAAAATGTTGATTCTTGTTTTAGCAAATATTCCAGTTACTAAAAGTGGACACCTAAACTTGTACATGACTGTTTTTTACTGTTTTAGCTCATACTTATGGAAAGCCCAAGAAGTTTTTAAGTTCTAACTTGGCAGGATTCAATCTCCATACTGTTTCCCCTACCAATCTTTTCAGGGATTATTATTAGGCTTTGTTAGGGCAATTCTTCCCTCCTTCATTTCTTTGCTTTCTCTCTTTCCTTTTTTCAGTGTTGGTGATTGAACCTAGGTTTCACTCATGCCAGGCAAGCATTCTACCACAAACAGGTGGTCTTGATCTGAGCAGGGACAACTCTAACCTGAGCCATGGACTTATAGAGGCCCCTCTATGTATTTTTGGCCTTTCTGGTTCCCACCCACTAGACACCAACGGTTTGAACTATTCCCCACCATGAGCTCCATCTCCTCAGCCCAGCAGAACTACCATGCTCTGCCATCTGCAGCCTTTGCACATAACACAGGAAGCCTGGTGATTGTGGAATTCACTACCTACCCTTCTCCCAAAGAGCATAGTCATGTGCTGTCTGAAAACAGTTGCCTAATGTATTTTGTCTGGTCCTACAGTTGTACAATCTAAGAGGGCCAAAGCAACAACAGCAACAAAACAAAAAGAGTGTGAGGAAGTCATTTCCCATAGTGGCTGACCTTGGAAACTTCTGTTCCTCCATGTCTGGCCCTAAGACTCCAAGAAGGTAAAAAGTGTGATATTAGTACACAGCCAAGTCTAGCTTACTGTGACATGTAGGCCATATCAAGCCTAAACCAGTTCCTTTTCAGATTCTCTTTACTGTGGGTTTCAAATGAAAATTCTGCCAGCTAACCAAGGTAATTGAAAATCTAATGGTTGATGTAAGAAAATTGTATAGAGCAGGAATTCCCTGGATTTAAAGACAACTCACACAAAAACTTGATTTTGTTCACCAACTCCCATGTCTCCTTTTTTCTACTTATTACCGTCTTATTACCTTCATTCTTTCAGACCAGATCCCCCTTTCAAGCTCTAACTGTGACATCTAGAAGATCCTGTTTTCTTAGTCTTGCTACCTGAGGGGCTACTCCAATTCCCTTAATTTCACTTCAAAAATCTGAGAGAAGAGAGACTTTTGTTTCTGGCCATAATATTCCATACTCTGCTCTTTCACTTTATAGGTCAGTAGCAGTGATCTGAATTTAAAGGGCTCTCCCTGTCTTGCTCCCTCCATACCTCCAGCTTCATTTCTCTGCCCTTTGGTCATTGCTTTCCAGCTACATACTTAAAATATTTCTGTTGAGTGAAAATTTGATTATTTGGAACTTTGGAGACTTCAAAACTTTATTTTGAATAGTAACTGTCACTATTTAAGTTATCTGGTTCATTGTTTACTTGTGTACTGTCTGACTGTCCCATTTGAATGTAAGTTCCAGAACAAACTTAGTCTACCTTATTCATTTATCTTACTACCTAGAACAACATGGCACACAAAAGATGTTCCATGTTTGTGGATAAACTAGCCCTATAGTAAACAGGCTTCCTGTAAAAATTTCTGCTTTTAGTTTAGCTTAACTTAAAACAAGCACTAAATTTACTCAAATCTCAACTGTTAAAAATGTGACTATGATTGTCAAGTATGTATATGTATTAGGAACAGCAAAACGGTGAAACAAGTTTAATTTTAATTTATTAGAACCCAGTAAGTGATGATTTTTAAAGCAGAATTTTCACCAAATTAACAATTCAGGGCAAAAATACATTTTAAAAAACCTAGATCTTAAGGCAGAAGTAAAATATTATAAAAACAGAATGTCTATAACAGGTATGTCATAATGTCAGAACTTTTAGACATCCACATAGTATCTGATAGCATGAAAATGTTAATACAGTCAGAAATATTATCAACTGGTACAAGATCTTATAGTTTATAAAATGTCTAGGCTGCCAATTCAAGAAATTTTGCTATGTAAGCAACAGCTACCATATAACCAAATGATCATTTTTATGACAAAGGAACCAAGACAGGTAATTTCATGTTTTTCATTTGTAAAGATTTCACAGTATTGAATATGAAATATTACTAGGAATATTTTTAGATTTCCCCACACTAATGCCTAAACAATATACATCATTTCCCTTTAACTCCCTTTCAAAAATCCTGTGAACCATCATACCTATTCAAAAACAAGTTTAGTAAATCATTGCATCTTTTCCTGGTCATTAAATAACTTCAAACTGAAAGCTAAGAATTTTTGCACCTCAGCATGTGAACAATTTATTTCTTTACTTCTGTAAGTTTGAATTTTGACAGGAAATTTAGTGTGGGGGGTGAGTATTTCATGTTTATTGGTTTATTTTGTGGTGCTGGGTAGCAAAGCCAGAACTTTAAACACACTAGCCAAGCACTTTATCACTGAGCTACATCCCCAGCCTGATAATTCATATTTATGCGCAATTAATGGTACCCCTTTTGAAAAACAGGGTTAACAACCATAAAAGTCCTAGTATTAATTAACAAAACTTTTGTTTTTGGGGAGAGAGATAATATTTAAAAGTACTTTAATTGGAAAATAAGGGTTAGCTAGCTTACACATTTGAATAGTGTCAACAAAGGCAAAATGCATTTAAAACAATTTTGTAAGCCTAGCAAATATGAGATTGATGGGTTCTTAACTAACATTAATTAATTACAAATATTTATTTTTATTACAAACTTTTAAGCTATTTTAATAAAACAGCTGTAGACCTCACTGTATGTCTATTTATCTGTGCATTAATAAAAACCTGTTAAAATTCCTTTTTTAGTAGTTCTGAAAAAGTCTAGTCAAATAAGATAATTAAAACTACCAGAAAAGCTTTGAAATATTGATTTCAGATTCATTCCTAAGTAGATTTAGTTCCTTTCAGGATCTGTCATTTAAATCATTTTCAGCAACCTGAACTCTGAAAAAAAGTTTTGTTCTTATTTTTATTTTTTTTAAGCCAGTGCTGAATATAGTTAACAGTACTGGAATTACCTGAAAAAGTAAAAATTGAAAATATATCATCCATCATGCATTCCACAATTTCAAGAACTTAAGAATAACTCATATATACTGTTATGTCTTTGAAGCTTATCCCAACTTCCATCAGGCCTCAGCTGAAAGCTAATATGCCAAAACACATTAGCACTTGAGTAAGGAGGTGATTCTGTACATTTCTTACCTAGTGTTTGGCATCCAGTTTCCCCTATTTTATGTAACTATTCTAGGCATAACTCCTGAAAAGCATGAAATGAGGGGCTGATAGAACAGAATACCTATTGGGCTAACAAGAATATATTAGTGTATAAAAAAATTCTCAGCTGAATAACATAGTGGTTGTGCTATGTGTAAACATAAAACCTATACAACCATTTTCTCCTGTTTGTCTATTTGCGGGAAAAATTACACTCAATAAAATGTAAAATATACATTAGTTTGCATTAAATGCAAAGGTTATCTGTTTTTGGCTCAACTGTATCATAACCAAAAGTCTGCTTTGATAATATAATATGAAAAAGTTCATATATGTACATGGGTACATTCCTTCATTAAAATTTTTCCTTAAATCTATTGCAATGTATCTTTACAACTGATACAACTGATCTTTACAACAGAAGTCAAAAATGACAAAGTAGAAATGATTCCATTTTACAGCACTTTAGGTTTTTTGACATTTTCTTTTAGGAGTTAAAGAACATCATTGAAACGCTGCTTTCGATAGTCTGCAGGATCCATTTGAAGCTCTCGTTCTTCATCATCTGTAAGTAAAATGACTATGTATTAAGAATAATATTTTTAAAATCATAGTAGAAATCCAGTTTAACATTGTCTCATTTTTTTTTTCAGTCATAAGGTCATCCAGATCTTGTTAGTTCTCATCTAAAACATACAGTGCTGTACTTCTTATTTGCTTGGCTAAAGAGTGAAAGTATACAGTTTCTTCCAAAGACTTTTCACTCTTTAAATTATTTCCAAAATATTTTGAAGATAAATAGATTGAGAGATGTAGAGCTAGAAAGATATAGCTAGTAAAACTTTAGAAACCCTCAACATCGAGGAGTCAATCCTTTTATAGACATATATTATTTCTACTGTATAGGTGAAGTTTTAAATTAAGGCTCTGGTAGAAACATTTCTCAACATATTTTATTTCCTTTAAAAAACAAAGTGTTTTCGAATTGCGAAAGTATCCATATTAGTAATGTAAAAATTAGAAAATAAGTCACTCTGATCCCAACATTTAACATTCTAGTGAATTTCTCTGCTTCTTTGGGAATAGCTTACCCTTGACTTCCTACATGGAATATATTAACCAAATTTTAAAGTTTTTTAACCAAAAAGAAGAAAATTATTTTTTGTTTTGAGTCAGGATCTAACTAAATTGCTGGTCTGGCCTCGAACTTGTTATCCTCGTCTCCTTAGTTGCTGGGATTACAGACATGTACCACCAGGCCCTGCTTGTTTTCTAGTTTTTGCTGCAGATTACAGATTCTGAAATAAGACTGCTCAAAACAATTAAAATTATGTGAAAATTAGAGTAAAAAGCATTTAAATCTGAACCTGAGAAGCCCTTTTGAGCACATGGATTTTTATGACACCCTTATATTAGGCATGATAGTTCTTTGGGGTTGAACTCAGGGATTCACACACATTAGGCACGCATTCTACCTCTTAGCTACATCCCTGGTCATTTTTATTTTGAGACAGGGTCTTGTTAGATTGATTGCCCATATTAACATCAAACTTGCAATCCTGTTGCCTCAGCCTCCCTAAGTCACTAGGACTTATAAATCGGTGGCTTGCACCACTGAGCCTAGCCTTGATAGCTTTTTTTTTTTAATCTAAAATTTCACAAGTAACAAACAAGCCAATTTTCTTTTTCCTTTCCCCAATTTTCCTGCTAAACTTACAGAAATACTCATTTAAAATTGCAAGAAAAATTTTGCACCATATTCTTAAACTTATCACATGTCATCAACAGTAAAATCTACTAGGTATGATAACCCCAAATGTTAAAAAATGTGTAAAGGCTGACATTTTATTTATATTTGCACTTGCATTTTTCAAGCATGGTAATCAATTTCTTATCAAAGAACTCTATAATTCAAAAAAATTATCTTTAGTTTTAAAAGGGAAAATAAGCACTGGCACATTTCCAGAAAGCTTTTTTTCTTTTCCTTTTTAGAGAGGGACAGTGAGAGAGCAAGAGACGATCAATTTTATTTAGTTTTGCATGTGGCTTTCATTGCTCCAACACTTCGTTGTGTATGTGGTATTAGGGTTCGAACCCACGTCCTTGCACATGCCAGATAAGCGCTGAAACCGCAGAGCCACTGCTCCAGCCCTAAAAAGCTTTCTTTAGAATCCATGTTATGGGATCTTACCTTATGGCTATAAATACATCTTCGAAGACATTAGAATTAAATAAAGGCTTAATTACCTTGGAGGAGTAGAAAATTCCTAGAAATTTATCAGGAAAGTCACTGAAGGAAAAATGATACTTTTTTTGGCTTTTTAAATAGGTAAGTGTAAAGGGAAAATGAGGTAATACCAAAGGTCTAGGAATAGAAAAACTGAAATCTGCTCTTGGCTCAGAGCAGATGATCTAGTTCCTAAACTTCTTTGGACCTCTAATTATCTTTTCAGTAGAACAGGATAACAACTGTTTTTCCTACCTCAAAATAAAATAATGTAGCCAGGCAACTCGGGAGGCTGAGTCAGGAAGATCACAAACCCAAGGCTGGCTGGCCTAGCAATTTAAAGAGGGCCTGAGGAAATTAGAGCACCTGTCTCAAAAAAAAAAAAAAAAAAAAACTAAAAAGGACTTCAGGACATGGCTCAGTGGTAAAGTGCCCCTGGATTCAATCCTCAATACAAATAATAAAATAAATAATAATAATAAAAACAATTTAAAAATTATATGAAGGCAGTCTTTACTCGCAGCATCCTCTATAAATGTAAGGAATATTTAAAAATTAATTTATGCCATTTTTAGCTAAATTTTAATATGAGCTTTTTACACTTCATCCAAGTTGTGTATATGGTGCTAGGGTTCAAACCCAGGTCCTTGCACATACCAGGCAAACACTCTACCACTGAGCCACCTCTCCAGCCCCACCTTTTCATACTTTCTCAGAATTTCGTAGGACTTTTGGAATACTGCATCGGGCTATCGTTTACATTAATCAGCTATCACTTATATTTAACTAGAGTCCCTTTTCAGCATAGCTATTACTATCCAGTTGCTGATTTTCTATCAACAACCTCTTTGCATTTATCTGTAAAGTATTATGAAATGACCTGACTAAATTTGATATAGGATAACAGATAAACACCAAATACAGTTATATGGACTAAAATTGTAGGTAATTTAATAAAGCAGCAAAATCTATGATAGCTAATCAAGGGAAAATCAGTGTTAAAGGAAATATAATTATAAAGACATTCATAAATTGTTATATAATTCCTAAGTTCCCTCTGAAGTCAAGAAGGGACTACCGCCATAAAGAAAGTTGTACCAACCAAGAACTTAAGCTGCTAAGGCTCTACCAAAAAGTATAAATTATTCTACAGGCTAAGTACAATTATCTTCTAAAGCAGACAACCCAGAGGAAAAAATTCTAGATTTGCTGCCACTTTTTAAAATTTTTGGTACGAGGGGCTGAACCCACGGGCGCTTAACCACTGAGCTCCATCCCCAGCTTGTTTTATTTTTTATTTTGAGGTAGGGTCTCACTAAGTTGCTGGGGGTGACTTTGAACTTGCGATGCTCACAGAGGTAGTAAGTAATGGAGCTAGGATTCATATCCAGTAAGTCTAGCTCTAAATGTAGGCACATAAGCACAGGGTTAAGCTTCCTTCCACAGATACAGTTAGTAATAATACCTTTTTCTTTCCCAGAGTTAGGAATCAAACCCAGTCTCTTGCATGCTACACAAGCACTCCACTACTGAGCTACAACTTCATCCAGTAATATTTATGCACATCATATTTTATTAGACAAATTGGCAACTTCTATGGGATTAAAGAGTTAACAGGAATTTGTAAATTTCCATTTGTTATAACAGTAAAGAATGAACTAATATATAGATATATTATCCATCAGATGTGTATTATTTCCAAATTTCAAAAACTTTATTGCAACATAAATAAATAATTCCCATTAGGATGCTTCAGGAATTGGGAAAAAAAAATGTCCTGATTGTAAACTCGGGAAAAACAGGCCTGACTTAATTGTCAAGAAAATACTCCGCAGGTGTTGAATATATATGAAGAGATATCAGAGGTAAGGCTGGAATCCTTTAGTTTCCTGTTGGCAGAAATGCTGTCAAAGCCTCAATTTTACAATCCAGAATTGTGAAGATCAAAGTCAGAGAACCTTAACCTGCAGCTAGAATTTCTAATCCTATAGACCTTACAAGTTGAGAAAAAAACTTCTTCTAATACTAGAAAACAGCCGCTACTGAGATAATTTTTTTTTTGAGCGAGAAAGAGAATCAGTTTTATTCAGTTTATCATCTGGTTTTCAGTGCTCCAACACTGAGTTGTATGTAAGGGGTGCTGAGGTTCAAACTCGGGTCCTCACACATGCCAGGCAAGCACCATAACTGATGAGCCCCTGCTCCAGCCCCCTAGTGAGATAACATTAATAGTGCTTCTGAGGTACATGCTTCAATTTTTTTATATCTTTGGCTGCAAAGTTTCAATGGTAGCAGTAAAGTTTTTACTTTCTTTTCTGGGTTTGGGACTAAATGTATTTCAGGCATCCTGCAAACTGAAACACATTTTTCCACAATATTTGTGTTATATATAGTGATTCTACTGTAAATGTGTAAATGTATGCACAGAATGTTAGAACTGAGAAGGACCATCTGTTCTAGTCCGATGCTCTCAAATACAGATGAAGAAATTGTGGCCCAGAGAGTTTAAGTGACTTGAAAAAAAATACACAGGCTGTCTCTCAACTCTCAGGCCAGTGACTTTTCCTCTTCTACTTATTGCCAGCTTTGTTTACATGAGCAAACTGTACTGGGAACCCAACCATTATTTCTACATTGACACAACAAAGAAATGCTTTTAAATTCTATATATTCTGACAATAATAAACATTTGAAACCCAATTTAATAAATTAGGGAACATCCATAATTACCCCTCCCTACTTTTTTTTTTAACAGTTAATACTAAAGAATAAAATCCCGGGGCTGGAGCAGTGACTCAGCTGTTATAGTGCTTGCCTGGCATGCACAAGTACATGGGTTCAAACCCCAGCACCCACGTATACAACTAAGTGTCAGAGCAACGAAAGCCATGTGAAAAACTCAATAAAAACTGACTCCTTCTGTGTCTCTCTCACTATCCTTCTCTCTTTAAAAAAAGAAAAGAAAATAATAAAATCCCTGAAGGATCTCTGAAAATATGTTTAAAATTAGATCTCTTAAGTATCCCTTTTTAGTCTGTTTACCCAAATTTATCTTCTTTATTTGCTGGAGTTGATGTTCTTATATCTTTCTGTTCTTTGTGAGAAGGAAGCCCCTTTATGTAGCTGCCCTATCTTCCTGCCACTATTATCTAGAATTTCAGAATGAGATAGAAAATATTAAACGACAACCCTCATATTAAGTAAGATTCACTTTCAAATAAAGAAATTAAAAAATTGAGTAATCCCTGCCCTATTTCATTGAGGATATTATCTTAAGCTATTTCTTTACACTACTTAGAATTCAATTAATTTATTTTCTTGTGAAAGGAAAAGCAGGGCAGCATAACAGTACTAGGGATCTGAAGTGGCAATGAGAAATGGGGGTGGGAAGTGAGAAGAGTACAACAAGGGGAAAGAGAAGGCACTGAAAATAAATTTGCCTACCATGGGCAAAACCCGTAAAAAGATTAAACCGAAATTTTGTGATATAACTCATCAACTTTAAAGGAGCAAAAACAATTATATATATATATATATATATATATGTATACATATATATATACACACACACACACATATATATGAAGTGACTGTCAATAATGGTTGAAATTAACTGCTCTAAAACCTCAAAATTATCCAATGAGATGATAGAAAAACCTTTAAGAAAAAAATGAACAGAATATTTCAAGTGGAAACCAAACAAGCTCATAAGACCAGAAGTTAAAGGGTTATTACCCTAGTCACAGTTTTAAGAATAAAAGCTCAATAAGAAAAGCATAAAAATATCAAATATGACATAAGGGGGCCCTGTGAGAAAGGAGGTATGAAGGCAGAAAAGGACACAAACAAAGAAAAGGCAAAATAAATGAAAATTCCTGCTCTCCAAGAACCTTACAAGCTAATTGGTGATATGATATACATGCAATGAAGAAGTCCTAAACTGTTATATATAATTGCAAAAAATATAGTCCAAACAAATCACAAAAGCAATCAGAAGGTAAAATTTATGAAAAAGGTAAGAAATAATAGAAAATTGAGTAAAATTTATTTTATATAACCAAAAATGTTTGAGGAAGTCTCATTAATTATTCTTTAAATAACTCCTAACAGAATCTTCTATCTGTAATAATCATGTTTTTCCAAAATTAGAATGTACTAGCAAAATGATGCTGAGGTAGAAGTCAGAATCTCTAGTTTTTCATTTTATGCTAACTATATAGTATTCTAGGACAATTATATTTTGAGTATTTAAAAACAATTCTTGTCATGAACTGCAGTACAAATTCAATTAGTATACAAAGAGCTAACAAAGAAATCGAAACAGGTTATAGTGAAAAATATTTTATGCATATCATAAAAATCTCATACATCACAGCCTAAGGGTCATAATCAACTTTTACAGAAGATTTTAAAACTCCACAAATACTACTAAACAATATAGGCAGGCAGAAAACAAGTCTAGAAATTTACAATAAAACAAAATACTCTGATATGCATGCATGGGTGGGGTTGCATGCACAAAGGTAGATGCTGAACTTTATTAAGTTAAAGGCTCAGAAGTAACACAGTTAACAGGAAAAATATGTTGAATCTGTGTATTACACATAAAATAAATCTCCTTCACAAAGCCTCTCAGAAAAAAATTTAAAAATAGTCTTCCTATGCTATATCCATGGTGAAATAATTTTTTATTTCAGTATGGATGAAGCTGTTCCCTTTGTGCTTTCCTTATAACAAAAAGGCTGCCTGGGCAATATCTGCCTAGAAAAATGATGTTTTCAGATGAGAAATTGGGAAAGAATCATTTTTCTGGAAGCATTTGCCTACATAAAGTCAGAGTCATTTTAACAATTCTAAAAATTCTGAGAATTCTGAGTTTCAAACTAACTTCATCAATTATACATACAATAACAAAATTGAAGAATTTAAAATTATTGATAGATCTACAACTTCTATTATCAAAAGATACTTTTAAAAATAAAACTGAAAAACTGCCCAGAACCTCTTTGAATTAGAATTGAGACTTTACTGCTACTAATAAACAGGGGGGGAAATTTACACAAATTCAACCAAAAAACTTAGAGGTGGGTTTCACTGTCACAGCATGGAAGCCAGGCCCACGCTCACCTTGGACGTCTTCCTCTCCACCATCACCATCTTCTTCCTCATTGTAAGCCAGCTCAGCCTGCTTGTCTGCCTCATACTCACCTACGTTACCATCATCCCCATTATAATCCGCCAGTTTAGAGCCATGCTGCGGATCAACAGGGGATTCATTCTCATCAAAGAATCGGCCTGTGAAGTAGGTAGAGGATTAATTCAAGAGTACAGAGAGAAGAAAAGAAGGGACCTACACTGAAGGCAGACCAGAAAGCAGACAAGTGAAACCTAGCATCTTTCAGAGTAGTGGCTTTAAAAAGAATACATTTGATTTGATTATCCAAGACAAAAGTAAATAAGAGTGAAGCCTAAGAAAATAACTTTTATTTAAACTTCTCTTAGGTGTTTAGCACTTGGTATTTAAGATTTGAAGGTTGTCTTAAAGAAAAGGGAATCATTTTCAGGACAGCTAATGATCAATTATTTCTCTAAAATAAATATTTGTCTACTTTAACATTTCAGGAGAAAAATAAATCATTTTATTACTAGATGCAATACATATTTGGAGTCTGTCATTTTGTTTTATGAACTATCATTTTTCATAAATAATTTTGAAAACTTTAAAAAATGAATATGATACAGGCATTAGAAATTATTCTTTTTGTATACAAAGACTAACACATTTGATGGTGATCACAAATGCCTTTACTAACAGTGATTTACTATAATCACAGACTTCCAAAGAAGGATGGCAAAGAGAGTGAGAATCAGAATCCCTAGTGGTACATGCTTTGAAAAAGCATCCCAAGTTATTCTGGCTTATCTCTTCCAATTTCCCTAAAACAGATTAAAAAAAAAAAAGTCAATAGAAGCTTAAGAAAGTTGACCTAGGGGCTGGGGATTTAACTCAGTGGCAGAGCGCTTGCCTAGCACGCCCAAGGCCTCGAGTTCAGTCCTCAGCCCTGAACAAAAAAAATGATTACCTCAGCCCTGAAAAAAAGAAAGAAAGAAAGTTGACCTATAAGAGATCATTATATTGTATACATTCATAATAATCAGAAATCAAGAAGAGCAATGCATATAAAATGTACTGTAGGAAGCTATCCAACAACTAGACGTTAAAAATAAAAGTCAGCTGGGCCTGGTAGCACATGCCTGGGAAATTGAGGCAGGATCACAAGTTTGGAGCTAGCCTCCGTAACTTACCTAGATCCTGTCTCAAAAATAAAAAGGGCCAGGGCATAGTGTCGCACACCTGTAATCCCAACGACTCCAGAGGCTGAGGCAGAAGGATTGCAAGTTCAAAGCTAGCCTTAGCAACTCAGAGAGGTGCTAAGCAACTTAGCAAGATCCTGTCTCAAAATAAAAAATAAAAAGGGCTGGGGATGTTGCTCAGTGGTTAAAGTACCTCTGGATTAAATCGCCCATACCAAAATCAAAACAAACAAATAAAAATAAAAAGGGCTGGGGTATAGTTCAATGGTAGACCACTCCTGGGTTCAATCCCCAGTTCCCATCCCTCCAAAAAACCTCCAAAACCAAAAATTACATAAATAAAGTCTAAACAAATATAATTAAATAAAAATGTTAAGCACACTAAGATCTGACTCAAAACTGCAGGTAAAACTCTCCTTTGACATTAAATTTAACTAGCATAAAAGTAAATGTTAGGGGGTGGAGCGGAGGCTGGGTGGTTACAGTGCTTTCCTGGCATGCACGAGTACGTGACTTCAAACCCTAGCACCACGTACACAACAAGTCTCAGAACAACAAAAGCCACATGAAAAACTAAATAAAACTGATTCTCTCTTTCTCTCCCTCACTGTCCCTCTCTCTTTAAAAAAAAAAAGTAAATGTTATTCTAATCCCTAGAATATGAATAAAATTAACTTAATAAAGACGTAGACATTTAAGGTTTAAAAATTTAACAATTTTTTTTTTTTTAAAGAGAGAGGGACAGTGAGAGAGACAGAGAAAGAAAGGAACAACTTTATTTAGTTTTTCACATGGCCTTTGTTGCTCCAACACTCAGTTGTGTACATGGTGCTGGGGTTTGAACCCGGGTCCTTGTGCTTGCCAGGCAAGTGCTGAAACCGCTGAGCCACCGCTCCAGCCCAACAATGTTTTTTAAAAGAGAGAATTTTATTTTTTCATCCGGTTTTTGTCTTTTGGACATTCAATTGTGTATGTGGTGCTAGGGTTTGAACCCAGATCCTTGCTCATGCCAAGCAAATGCTCTATAGCTGAGCAACCACTCCAGCCCCCAAAATTTAACAATTTTCTGTGGTAAGTCTAATGTATTTTAAAAATTTACATTGGAATAAGACACTTAAGAAAAAAGTTAACCACTTAATTTCCTTTGCTTGGAAAGTGGTATGGAGGTATTGGTCAGTTCTACAGATTGCTTACCATGTCAAGAAGTCAATGTACTGCTACTTGCAAGGTAAAGAGCCAATCAGGAAACTAGTTAAAGAACAAAAGCCAATTACTTCAGCTTAAGAGGTATGGGTGGGGATAATGAGACTGAAGTAACTGGGACAGTTAAAGACTGTGAATTCATCTTAAATCTATTCTAGAATAAAACTGGGGTATGTACAATAAATGAATGGAAAAGTTGACCAAATAAACTTACAGATGGGTGCAATGGCACATGCCTGAAATCCCATCTATTTGGGAGGCTGAGGCAAGAGGATTACAAGGACCATCCGGGGCAATTTAGCAAGACCCTGTTTTAAAATAGAATTTAAAAAAGATTGGGAATATAGCTCAGTGGTAAAGCACCGGACCAGCATGTACAAAGCCCTGGTTACATCCCTAGGCCTAGGGGGTGGGGAAGGATTACATAAAAGAAATGGACATACAAGAGTTAAAATTGGGAAATAGTAACATGAAAAGAATAAGCAGGTTATCTGTGAGAAAACCCCATCTCCTAACTATAGTAATATAAAAATAAACACTTTGGGTGGCTTTTTAAATTATTATCATCTCTTTCTCTAATGATAAAAATAAATGATGCTGGGGCTGGAGCAGTGCCTTAATGGTTACAGTGCTTGTCTCAAGTGTGAGACCACAGGTTTGAACCTCAGCACCACATATACAGCAAGGTGTCCCAGCAACTAAAGTCACATGAAAAGTTAAATAAACCTGATTCTCTCTTTCTGTCTGTCTCTCTCTCAGTCCCTCTCTTTAAAGTAAATAAATAAATAATGCCAACATAAGTAGGAAAAAGGGAGATTTATGGAAATCTGTGTTATTTTCCTCAACATATAATATTTACTTATGAACAAAACAACTGCTGCAGCCAAATCATCTTTAAGCAATGTGAAACTGCTGTTTTAAACATATGAACGCTTAACTGGCACAGTAGCACACACCTGTTAATCCTACCTACTCAGGAGGCTGAGGCAGGAGGATGGTAAATTCCAGCCTAGGATTGGCAGCTTAGGAAGACTTTTTTTTTTTTTAATTTTTTTTAGAGGACAATGAGAGAGAGAGAGAGAGAGATAACTTTATTTAGTTTTTCATCTGGCCTTCATTGCTCCAATACTTAGTTGTGTACGTGGTGCTGGGGTTTGAACTCGGGTTGCCGTGCATGCCAGGCAAGCACCTTAACCGCTGAGCCACCACTCCAGCCCCAGCTTAGGAAGACTTTGTCTTAAAATAAACAATAACAAGGGCTGAAGATGTAGTTAAGTGGTAGAGCATCCCTGGGTTCAATCCCCAGTACTGCATAAAAAATTATGAACACTTAAACATAGTAGTTACTGGCGAGTACTTTTTCAAAGTATGCTATTTTCTCAAATAAAACATTTTCAGTTTTATTAGTTATGAAATGTAGAAGACTAAAAAACATTAGTATGAGAAGTTACAAAATATACTGAATTTACTAATATTGTCAGACATGGCAAACAGAATAAAAAAATGGCCCATCTGTATTTATTATAAATTTCTAACAGAACAATTTAAATTGTTTAAAGGTGCACTTTAGGGGCTGGAGCAGTGGCTCAGTGGTTACGGTGCTTGCCTGGCATGCGTGAGGACATGGGTTCAAACCCCAGCACCACGTAAACAACAAAAATGACAAGTGTTGGAGCAATGAAAGCCACATGAACAACTAAATAAAATTGATTCTCTCACTATCCCTCTTAAAAAAAAAAAAAAAGGAGCACTTAACTGGAGTCCCATCACCAGTCTTTTGTTTTGTTTTTGTTTTTTTAGAAAGAGGGGACAGTGAGAGAGAGAGAGAAAGAAGCAATCTTTATTTAGTTTTTCATGAGTTTCATTCCTGGGACACTTAGTTGTGTATGTGGTGCTGGGGTTCAAACTCGTGTACTCGCGCATGCCAGGCAAACGCCGTAACCATTGAGCCACCGCTCCAGCCCCCACTCTTTTATGTTTTGAGACAGGGTCTTGGTAAGTTCTTTAGGGCCTCTCTAAATTGCTGAGGCTGGTTTTGAAGTTGTGATTGTATTGCCTCAGCTTCGGGACTCGATGGGATTATAGGCATGTACTGCCATGCCTGGCTAAAGTTTCTTTTTTAAAAGTCTCGTCTGACTGATTATCTGACTAGTTTGAATTTGGTCATAAAATTTTAATATAATAATATAATTACCGTGAAATTCTGAGATAATTTTAAAAATCAATAACAAGAACACAAGACCACATGACCGCTCAGTTGAACAGTAATCTATGGTATTGCATATACAAAATTTTCATGTTTGGAGAAAGAGTTAATTCCTACTATTGGGTTTCTCACAAAGAAGAGAGGAACAGACTCAACTACATAGAAAGTTGTTAGTCAAGTTGGAGAGATCTAACAAACTTCACATTAAATAATGAAGTTTGACAGTATAAATAAAAATGCATGCAATACTGACCAATACTGCAGATTGATATATTCAATAGTTGTGAGACAACATATCAATGTGAGTTAGAGTTCAAAGGGAAGACTTAAAAAAAAAGACAAATATGTGTTGGGATTTCAATGGTGGAGCTTAGTACACATAAGGCCCTGGGTTCAATCCCCAGCACCAATACAAAGAAACAAATACCCCAAAAAGAAGGAAAATATATTAGACAATGACACAACAAAATAAAGCATCCAGCCAGGTGAGGGGGCAAGCACTCATAGTGCGAGCTACTCGGGAGACGAGGTGGGAGGACCACTGTAGCCCAGGAATTCAAGTAAGGCAACATAGTGAGACCCCTCTTGGGGGTTGGGGAGGGGGAAATTGGTAGCAGCATTCAAACAGGTGAGAAGGAAGATGGAGTACTTAGGAGATGGAGAAGAGATTTATACAGAAAGAGGAAATTTGGATAAGCAAATTAGGGATACTTATGGAAGATCTTTAAGAGATTTTAAAAGGCCTTCTATATCCATTTTACAGGATCACTGAAGCAAATGACAAAGTATAATGTTCTTTCCTCCATCCATCCAATGAAGAGTCAGTGATACATGTGTGAGGTACTATCCTGGGCACTGTGACACAAACATGAATAACAATCTCCATTACCCAGAACTCAGTGCAGTAAGGGAAACAGACACATAAATGTGTGCTACAGACAATGACCTAGAAAGTGTCACATGAATATATAGAGAGTCACAACAGTTGGTGCCATATGATAGTGAATTTGAATTTTATGTAGGAGGTAATAAATAGTTATCATTGTTTCTATTAAGCACCCTGAGAACAGAAATCTAATCTCCCTTATACCTAAAAGCATCTCCAGAATTCATTCAAGTGAGAACTTTGGACTATGAAGGTAAAGAAAATGTTAGAACCAGGTAAATCAAATACTTTTGAAAATGACAACTTGAATACATGACATAATGGAATGGAAAGAGTAAAAGGATGATTCTACAATCCTAGGATAGAAACTAAAAATAATGATACCTATACCCCAAATGGAATAATTGGGAATGCATATGAAAGTAAATGTTGCTTCAGATATACTGAGTTGGGGTTACAGTAAGATATCCAAATACAACTGTCTTATGGACACATGGAAAAATGGATTCAGACTCTAGGTGCAAAAGAAAGGTTAGGATTACATAGTTTTAAGATTCATAAATTTCAAAATGATATTAGTTATGAGCTGGGCATGGTGGTACATGCCCGCAATCCCAGCAATTTGGGAGGCTGAGGCAAGAGGACTGCAAGCTCAAAGCCAGCCTCAGAAATTTAGCAAGGCCCTAAGCAACTTAGAAAAGTCCTGTCTCAAAACAAAATATAAAAAGGATTGGGGAGAGGCTGGAGCAATGGCTCAGCAGGTACGGTACTTGCCTGGCATGCACAAGGAAGCAAGTTCGAACCCCAGCACCACGTGCACAACAAAGTGTTGGAGCAACGAAAGCCACATGAAAAACTAAATAAAAAATTGATTCTCTCATTCCCTCTCTCTCTCTCTCTCTCACTGTCCCTCTCTCTCTTAAAAAAAAAAAAAGGCTGAGGAATGTGGCTCGGTGGTTAAGCACCCCTAGGTTTAATCCTGAGTACCAAGAAAAGAAAAAGATGTTAAGCTATGAGAAGATAATTTCCCTTAGGAAATAAATATTTACGAAAAATGGTTTAGTCAAAGGAGCGACTTTGGGAATGACTATATTTAAGAAGGGTAAAAGTAAGCAGGGCAAATTTATTACATTATAGTATATGCCTATGATGTGTTGTTTGGAAATGAATATTAGACTTCATCTCTGAAGCATTTTGCCTACTTTATGACATTTAATTCAGTTCTATCCCTCAGTGATCACATTGTTAAATCTGTGCACAACAGAGTATTTATTTTTCTTTTAGAGAGACAGAGTATGAGAGAGAGAAAGACAGAATCAATTTTATTTATTTTTTCATCTGGTTTTAGTTTCTCAGACACTTAGTTGTGTATGTGGTGCTGGGGTTTGAACTCGGGTCCTTGCACATGCCAGGCAAGTGCTCCACTACTGAGCCATTCTTCCAGCCCCGAAGCAGAGTAATTAATAAGTGTAATTATATTTTAGTTTAGATATTTAGTTCATTTGTATACTTGAATATTATACAAATAAGTTGGTGACTGGCTAAAATGATTAACTTAGAGTCTATTAGCTACAAGACAGTTTTATCCCAACAGTTTAAACATGAGAACACAAAGAAGGAAGCAATATACCCAACAGTTATTTCAAAGTCTTTGAGCAACTTAGCAAGACCCTGTCTCAAAATATAAAATAAAAAGGGCTGGGGATGTAGTTTGGTGGTAAGAGTGCCTCTGGGTTCCATCCTTAGTATTGGGGTGGGGGAAGTCTGAGCAATATCATGTTTGAGGGGCTGGAGTGGTGGCTCAGCGGTTTCGGCGCTTGCCTGGCAAGCACAAGAACCTGGGTTCAAACCCCAGCACCACGTACATAACTAAGTGTTGGAGCAACTAAGGCCATGTGAAAAACTAAATAAAGTTGTTTCTCCCTTTCTCTGTCTCTCTCACTGTCCCTCTCTCTTTAAAAAAAAAATATCATGTTTGAGAAAAACTAATCTTTAAGAAATTGTTTTCCTTTTTTTATACTTCATTTCTCTTCCATAATTTTTTTAAAGAGAGAGAGAATCAACTTTATTCATTTTTTTCATCTGGGTTTTGTTTTTCTTTTTTCGATGAGAGAGAGAAAGACAGAGAAAGAAAGAGAGAATCAATTTTTTAAATTTAGTTTTGCATGTGGCTTTTATTGCTCCAAAACTTCGCTGTGTATGTGGTGTTGGGGTAGCAACTCACGTTCTTGTGCAAGCCAGGCAAGCGCCATAACCACTGAGACACCACTCCAGCCCCAGCTTTTTGTTTTTCTGACCCTTAGTTGTGTATGTGGTATTGGAGTTTGAACTCGGGTCTCGTGAAGGCCAAAGTGCTCTACTGCTCCAGCCCTTCTTCCATGTTTTTATTGGTACATTATAATTATACATCATGGTGGGGTTTATCATTACATATTCACACATTCATATGATATAACAATAAAGAGACTTTTCAATATTTAAATTCCTTTTCTGAGCTAAACACTCCAGTCTACTAAATCCATAACAAAAACATATGGCATGTATGAAATAATTTTTTTTAAAGAGAGAATCAATTTTATTTAGTTTTTCACATGGCCTTCATTGCTCCAAGACTATGTTGTCTACGTGGTGCTGGGGTTTGAACTTGTGTACTCACACATACCAGGCAAGCACTGTAACAACTGAGCCACCGCTTCAGCCCATGAAATAATTTTTCATATATCTTACTTCTTACAATTTTATACCATGTGAACTAAATTCACAATTCTATATCACCTAAGGCACTTAGCTGACACATTTTTTTCAGTTCCTCTTAAGCAATACAATAAAACTTCATTTGGAATGACAGACACTCTGTAAAACAACTTAAACATCAGACAACAAACTTAAAGAAAAATAGAAAATCAAAGGATAGGCATGGTGGCTCAGCAGTTACATGTTTGTGTACATGGTGCTGGGGTTTGAACCCACATACTCATACTCATGCATGCCAGGAAAGTGCTGTAACCACTGAGCCACTGCTCCAGCCCCTCATGTCATTCTTTTAATGTATTACCATTATTATAAGCAAAGTGGTTGGTTATAAGTATCAGTTGGTTATAAGAAGTCTGGTGAGAAAGGAAAAAAGCAATGTTTAAAGAAGCAACTTCTTTATCTAGCTTTCATCTATTGGTAGTGCATATTTTCATGTCATTTAATTCATTCATTTGGCAATTAACACATTAAATTGACTCTTGCATTGTTCAATTTAATAATGAGAGTTTTGATGACATCAGGTATCCCTAAGGGAAAATGACTTGGGATGATTTATAATCTGTTGAGACATAGTCAGAATCATGAGAGTTATAAGGGTGGGGTGTGCAAATAGTGACAAAAATGTTACCACAGATTTTTCTCACAAAAGAATATGTAGGGAAGGACTTGCTCTTGAATTGTAAAGTCAAGGAAATGAAAGTACTAAGAACAATAGCTAAAAGCTATAAAACAACCTTTCCACCTCCCCATGCCAAAGAAAAGGGATTGAACTGCTCTTTCTCCTTCCTTTATAAAATCCATAGGTTGCCCTTTTTTAACTTAAGACTGACTTGTTCTTTCTTTCTATTTCTTCTTGGTGTACCAGGGATTTAACCCAGTGGTGCTTTACCCACTGAGCTGCAGCCCCACCTTTTCTATTTTTTTATTTCAAGATCACATCTTGCTAAAATTACAAAGGCTGGCCTTGAATTTATAATCCTCCTGCCTCAGCCTCCTAAGTAGCTGGGATTACAGGTGTGTGCCACCAAGCCTGGCTCAAGACTGATTCTATCAGAGAAAGGAAGAGAAGCATATTTGTTTTGCTTTAAGGTCAAACCATACTAATCTCATTTTCCTCTCTTGCTTATCCTCCTCTACACCTACTGAGCCAGCCTCAGCACCAGCATAGGATGAGAGGGCTGAGATGGGAAGAAATTTATGAGTATTTGAAGAAGTGATGCCAGGCATATATCAAATATGTATGACAATTACTTTAATCTTATATGTACCAAGTAAGTGAACATTTTACTTCAACTTCAGTATTCAAGCATTATTATTTTTCAGTGCTGGGAATTGAACCCAGGACCTTGGGTGTGCTAGGCAAGCACTATATCACTGAGCTACACCCCGAGTCCCATTTTATTATATATTGATACAGGGTGTAAATTGCCCAGGATGGCCTCAAACTTGTGATCTTCCTGCCTCAGCCTCCTGAGTCACTGGGAATACAGGCATGTGCTACTGTACTTAGTAAGGTATGAACCTTACCTTAACTCTCTTGGTCTGTCTGTTTGCTGGTGATGAGAATGGAACCTAGAGCCTTGCACAGGTAAGGTGAATGCTCTACTATGAAGCTAAATTCCCAGCCCTATTTTGTTTTTGTAGTTCCTAATTATTCTTTATTCTCTATTCATTATGACTTGTCTTGTTTAATTTTTTCCTCCTTTCTACAGTCCTTAAGATTTCCTAGCCAGGAGAGGTGTGGTGGTACATCGCTGTAATACCAGCAACTCAGAAGCTAATGCAGGAGGATCTCAAGTTTGAGGCCAGCCTCGGCAATTTAGAGAGACCCTAAGCAATTTAGCAAGACACTGTCTCAAAAATAAAAAATACAAAGGGTTGGGGATGTGCACCCTTGGGTTCAATCTCCAGTACTCCCCCAAAAAAAACAAAAAAAGATTTCCTAGTTCGGGGTGGTTGCACATGACTGTAATTCCACCAGTTTTGGAGGCTGAGGCAGGAGGACTGAAAGTTCAAGGCCAGTCTGAGCAATTTAGCAAAACCTGTTTAGGAAGTGTGAAAAGAAAAAAAAAAAAGGTGAGGGGGAAGCTGAGGCCGTAATAGCTCAGTGGTAAAGTGTCTCTGGATTCAATTCTCAGTAACACACACACACACACACACACACACACACACACAAATTCTTTTGTTATCATTTTTCTCCTAAAGTCAGATTCCTTGGGTTCAAACCCTTACTCTGGTATTTACTAAGAATCTTGGTAGTGTTTTGCAATTTTTTTTTGTGTCTGTTTTACAGTACATAAAATGGGAATACTGATAATAACTAAACATGGTTTGTTATGAGTTTATATGTACAAAATGCTTTAGAATAGCAATAGCACATACTAATAACTCAAATGTTAGCTATTATTAGCACCATCTTTAGTAGTACTACAAATTACTACCACCACTATTACTACTACTACAACAACTACTATTACTACTAGTATTTTTGAATTGAATTTAATACTTTAGGGTTTTCCCTTAATCCTTTTGACACCATAAATACGAATTCAAATGTACAAATGCTAAATACTAATTCAGATGTTTCTCTCATGTTTTGATATGTTTAGTATAGTTCCTATGACACATAGTAGTAATATTATTTGGTTCTGTAAAATTTGAAATTCCCATCATAAATCCCCAGCATAGGTTATTCAGGATTACTTTTGTTTAAATTTTAGTTTCTAAAAATAGCGATTTTTCAATACTAGAATATAAAATTCCTATTTTGTCATTTAAAATAATGTACATCAGCTTTTAGATTCTACAAAGGAAATTTTTATTTTAATTTGTGGTAAAATATACATTGCACAGAATGGTCTCTTAATTTGCACCCCAACACTCTCTACTCCCAGTACTGGGGATTGAACCTAGAAGCTCTACCATGAGCTATATTCCCAATTTTTTTTTTTTTAATTTTGAAGTCTCCCTGATTTCCCAGGCTGGCCTCAAATTGCAATCCTCCTGTTTTGGGCTCCCAAGTCAGCGAGATTATAAGAGTGTACCACCATGCCCATCTTATCTTATTTAATATATATATATATATATATATATTTTTTTTTTTTTTTTTTTTAAGAGAGAGGTGCTAGAGTGGTGGCTCAGCAGTTATGGCACTTGCCTGGCATGCACAAGTACACGTTCAAACCCCAGCATCCACACACACAACTAAGCAACGAAAGCCATGTGAAAAACTCAATAAAAATTGATTCTCTGCCTCTGTCTCTCTTACTGTCTTTCTCTCCTTAAAAAGAGAGAGAGAGAGAGAGACAGCAAGAAAGAAAGAGAGAATCAATTTTTATTTAGCTTTTTTTTGTTGTTGTTTTTGTTTTATTTTGTTTTTAGGCTGAGGACCGAACTCAGGGCCTTGCGAATGCTAAGCAGGCGCTCTGCCACTGAGCTAAATCCCCAACCCCTTTATTTAGTTTTTCATGTGGCTTTTGTTGCTTCGACACTTTGTTGCATACATGGTTCTGGGGTTCGAACCCGGGTACTCGTGCATGCCACGCAAGCACCGTAACCACTGAGCCACCACTCCAGCCCCTTACTCAATAATTATTAAGCACACAGTTCAGTGGCATTAAGGACATTCATATTACTTTGTAACCATCACCACTGTTCATGTTCAGAAAATTTTCATCTTCCCAAACTGGATGTCTGTATCCGTTAAGCAAAAACTTCCCAACGTGGAGCCTGACAATCACCATTGAACTTTCTGTCTATGAATTGACTACTCTAGGTACTTCATATAAGTAGAATCATACAGACTTGTCCTTCACACTTAGTAGAATGTCGTCAAAGTTCATCAATGTTGTAACACTTGTCAGAATTTTCTTCCCTTTTAAGGCCAAAGGTACACAACGTATTTTATTTGTTTATTCATCAGTCAGCACTTAGGCTGCTTTTACCTTTTGGGTACTGTGACTTATGCAGCTATGAACATAGGTGTAAAAATATCAGTTCGAGTCCCTGCCTTCAATTCCAGAAGTGAGGAATGCCTGCATCTTTCATCCAATGACAGCTGAATACACTTTCTTTTCAGTTGTTCACGATCTTTCCTCCAAAATAGATCATATTTTAGATCACAAAGCAAGTCTTAGCAAATACAAAAAAAGGTGAAATAATTCCTGAATTTTTTTTTTCAGAGAGAGAGAGAGAGAATCAATTTTATTTAGTTTTTCATGTGACTTTTGTCCTTGCACATGGGAGGCAAGGGCTAAAACCACTAAGCCACCCACTCCAGCCCGATAAATGCCATTCTAAATGGAGTGAGATGCAATCTCAGTGTAGTTTTGATTTGCATTATTCTGATGACTAGAAATAGAGAACATTTTTTCTTATGACTGTTAGCCATTTATACTGTTTATTTGCTCATTAGTCCATTTATTGAATGGGTTATTGTTTTGATAGTAAGTTTTTTGAGTTTTTTTTTTAAGAGAAAGAGAGAAAGAAAGTCAATTTTATTTAGTTTTTCATCTGGTTTTTGTTTTTCCAACACTTAGTTGTGTGTTGGTGCTGGGGTTCGAATTCAGGTTCTCATGCATGTCAGGCAAGCACTCTACCACTAAGCTACCTCTCCAGCCCGTTTTCTGAGCTCTTTATATATTCTAGATATTAATCCTTTGCTGAAAAATAGATGGCAAAGATTTTCTCCCATTCTGTATATCCTCTCTTCATGCTGTTCTTTCCTTTGCTGTGCAGAAGCTTTTTAGTTTGATGCCTTCTCATTTATGGATTCTTGGTATTATTTCCTGAGCTATAGGAATCCTATGAGAAAGTTGCTGCCTATGATTATAATGGAGAGTTGTCTTCACATTGTCTTCTAGGAATTGCATGATTCTTCTTGCACTAACTCCAAGGACTTCCATCCATTTTGAGTTGGTTTTTGTGCAGGGTGAAAATAGGGATCTAATTTTAGTCTTTTGAATATGGATGTCCAGTTTTCCCAGTAGAGTTTGTTAAAGACTGTCTTTTTCAACATAAGCTTTTGGCACCTTTGTTAAGAATCAGATGACTGTATGTACGTGGGTTTGTCTCTATGTCTTCTATTCAGTTCTATTGGTCTACGTGTCTATTTTTATGTCAATTCCAAGCTGTTTTTGTTAATATGACTCTGTAGTATAATTTAAAGTTGGGACCAGGCATAGTGGCATATGCCTGTAATGTGAACATCTTGGGAGGCTGAAGTAGAAGGATTACAAATTCAAAGCCAGTTTCAGCTTCAACAACTTTAGTGAGGCCCTGAATAACTCAGCGAGACCCTGTCTCAAAATAAAAAATAAAAAGGGCTGGGGACAGCCAGGTGCGGTACTACACGCTTGTAATCCCAGTAACTCAGCATGCTGAGGTAGGAGGACTGCAAGTTCAAGACCAATCTCAGTAACTTAGCAAGACACTGTCTCAAATTAAATACAAAAAAGGGCTGGGGAGGGGCTGCAATGGCGGCTCAGTGGTTGGAGTGCTTGCCTGGCATGCATGAGGACCTGGGTTTGAACCTAAACACCATATACACAACTATTGGAGAAATAAAGTCCAGATTGCCTTTTCTAGTTCTGAGAATATCACTGGTATTTTGATAGGGATTTCTTTGAAGCTGTAGATCACTTTTAATATTAATGATGGGGTTGGAGGAGTACCTTGGTTGTAGAGTGCCCCTGGGTTCAATCTCTAGTACTTTAAAGGGGGAAGTGTTATTGATTTTGATTTTTGTATGTTGACTTTTTTTAATCTTACTACTGTGAATTTGTTTATCAATTCTAGAAGTCTTCTGGTGTCGAATTTAGAATCTTCTAAGTATGGGATCATATCATCTGCAAACAGGGACGATTCAATATGATGTTGGCTATGAAGTTAAAGTAAATTTTTTTTTTAAAGAGAGAGGGACAGAGAGAGAGAAAGAGAGAGAGAGAGAGAAAGAAAGATTCAATTTGATTTAATTTTTCATGTGACTTTCGTTGTTCTGACACTTCATTGCGTATGTGGTGCCAGGGTTTAAATCCACATCCTTGCACATGCCAAGAAAAGTACCATAACCACTGAGCCACCGTTCCAGCCAGCTTAGAGCCTTTCTAAATTACTGAGCCTACCCTGTTTCTCCTGTCTCAGCCTCCCAAATTGCTGGGATTACAGGCATATGCCACTGCATCTTGCCATACAGGGCTTTAAATGTGTTATTATGTACAATTTGGTAATATTAAGCATTTTTACATGTATATTCATCCAGGTTATTAGACTCTAGTTTTCTTCCCTTAAAGTGCCCTTTTCTGATTTTGCTATCAGGGTTAAACTGGCGTCATAGAATGAATTTGGAAGTGTTTGTCCCTATTTATTTCCTGAAATAATTTATGGAGCATTGGTATTAGTTGGTGTTTTTTGTTGTTTTGTTTTGTTTAATACTGGGAATTACCTTTTTATTTTGTGATAGGGCCTTAATAAGTTGCTGGGGCTGGCCTTGAATTTGCAATCCTCTTGTCTCAGCCTCCCAAATCTGTGGGATTACAGGCACATGCCACCATGCTGACAGCATTAGTTCTTTTGTTCTTTTTTTTTTTTTTTTTAAAGAGAGAAGGACAGTGAGAGAGAAAAACAATTTTTATTGAGTTTTTCACATGGCTTTCGTTGCTCTGACATTTAGTTGTGTACGTGGTGCTGGGGTTTGAACTAGCGCACGCTCGCATGCAGGGCAAGTGCTATAATCACTAAGCCACTGCTCCAGCCCCAGCATTAGTTCTTTTTTAAAGGTTTGGTAGAATTGAGCTGTGAATCCATCTGGTCCTGGTCCTTTTTGGGTGGCCTTTTTTTTTTTTTTTTTTTTTTTTTTGTACCAAGGATTGAACCCAGGGGTGCTTAACCACTGAGTAACATCCCCAGCTCTTTTTTAAAATTTATTTTTATTTTGAGACAGGATCTAACTAAGTTGCTTAGGGCCTAAGCTGCTGAGGCTGGCTTTGAACTTGCGATCCTCCTACCTGAGGCACAGGTATTACAGCTACCATGCCCATTTTTTCTCTCTCTCTCTCTTTTTTCTTTTTTTAAAGATAAAGGGACAGTGAGAGAGAGAGAGAAAGTCTCATAGTTTATATTAATCTCTTTAGGTTTTCTATATCCTCTTGGTTCAATTTTGATAGGTCATATATGGCTTGAAATTTATTCATTTCTTCTACATTTCCCAACTTTTTTGAATATTCATTTTAAAATAGTCCCTAATGAAAATGGGAATGGTAACACATGCCTGTAATCCCAGTAACTTGGGAGGCTGAGGCAGGAGAATTGTAACTTTGAGGCCAGGCTCAGCAACTTAGCAAGACACTGTTTCAAAATAAAAAATAAAAAGGGCTGGCGATGTAGTTCAATAATAAAGTGGTCCTGGGTTCAATCCCCAGTACCCTGCCCCCCAGAATAAAATATTCTCTTTTAAGTGTCTATTTTGTTAATTTCAGCTCTGATCTTTATTATTTATTTCTTTCTGCTGATTTTTGGAATTTATTATTATTTTTTAAGTCCTTGAAATACATCTAGGTTATTTGGGATCATTCTAGTGTTTTTGTTGTTGTTGTTTTTCCTGTAGGTACTCATAGCTGTAATCTTTCCTTTTAGAATTGCCTTCACTATGTACCAGACAGTTTGATATGTTATATTATATATTATTTTATTTTATTTTATTTTTTTAAAGAGAGAGGGACAGTGAGAGAGACAGAGAAAGAGAGAAACAACTTTATTTAGTTTTTCACATGGCCTTAGTTGCTCCAACACTCAGTTGTGTACGTGGTGCTGGGGTTTGAACCCGGGTCCTCGTGCTTGCCAGGCAAGCACCGAAACCACTGAGCCACCGCTCTAGCCCTGTTATATTATATTTTTGTTTGATTCCAAGAATTTTTAAAATTTCTCCTCTGATTTCTTTGATGGCCCATTCATCATTCAAAATTTTATTGTTCAGTCTCCATGTGTTTGTACAGTTTCTGTCATTTTGTTTGCTGTTAATTTATAACTCATTAAAATACAAATAAAATGCAGTAACTAGGGGCTGAAGTGGTGGATCAGTGGTTACAGCACTTGCCTGGCATGCATGATGACCTGGGTTCGAACCCCAGCACCACATATACAATGAAGTGTTGGAGCAACGAAAGCCACATGAAAAACAAAATAAAATTGATTCTCTCTCTCTTTCTCACTGTCCCTCTCTCTCTTAAAAAAGAATGGCAATTATTATCAAGAATACAAATAATAAGGGGCTGGAGAGGTAGCTCAGCAGAAGAGCGCTTACCTGGCATATATGAGGACCCAAGTTCAAACCCCAGCACCACATACATAGCTAAGTGTCAGAAAATCAAAAACTAAATAAAACTCTCTCTTTCATCACTCTCTCAAAATAAAAAGTTAATATTATTATAAGAATCAAGAATGATATACTTGGGGCTGCAGCGGTGGCTCAGTGGTTTCAGTGCTTGCCTGGTACATGTGAGGACGTGGTATGTGTGAGCACCACGTACACAATGAAGTGTCAGAGCAACGAAGGCCACACTAAAAACTAAATAAAATTGAATCTCCCTTTCTCTCTTACTGTCCCTCTCTCTTTAAAAAAATATAAAAAAGTGATCTATTTGATTATCCACAAATATAAAGCTTTTGCATCAATACACAAGATTAAAATATAAAAAAAGTCCAATTCTTGTATATTAGCAATGAATAATCTAAAAAGAAATTATGAAAACAATTTGATGTAGTCTAAGACCTATACTCTGAAAACTATAAAATATTTCTGAAGGAAATTAAAAATAACCTAGCCAGAGCAAAGTTAGTCAGACCGAGTGAAGGGTTGAATATTTTCCCTCATCTATGGAGGTTAAAGCTAAACCCAGGCTTAGGTGAAGGGTAGTCAAATTCATATATTGGACCCACCAAGGGTATAGCAACACATAATCTAGGGGAACCATAGACATGGGTGGGGGAGGGAAAGAAGAGAGGTAGGAGATAGGAGAGGGAGGGAAGATAGGGAGCGATCTAGAGAGACAATCAACAATATAGCATACTCTTTATCCCCCTCCAAAGTTCAAATAACATTTATGCAATCATTTAATTCTGGAAAATTCACAATCTTGTATAAGATTGTGAATTTTCCAGAATTAAATGATTGCATAAAAGATATGTATAAGGTTGTGAATTTTCCAGAATTAAATGATTGCATAAATATTTATATATGGACATTTATATTTGCTATAGGGGTGTAATACAGAAGAATCAAGAGACTGGAGTGTGGGCAATGTGGGGGTAACTATGGTTTAGGACCAAATGCATATGATATTTTTATTTTATATGCATTTATGATTGTATAACAACTCCATGATAAAAAAAATCTTTTCCATATGGCACTCAATAAACCTATTATTATTCCCACTTTATCCCTGAGAGATAGGTCCATTTTATAGAATGTAGTAAAGAGAATGTTTTATGGTTTTCCAGTATGATACATGGAAGCAGTGTAGTGTTGCAAATTCAAATTTCACTGCTTTATTTATTTTTTATTTTTGAACAACCTTACAAGTTTTTAACAAAATAATATAAAATGTGTATATATTCTGGATATTGCAATTACCCCCAGGAGTGCCCCCCCCAATTACCCTCCCTTATCCCACCCTTCCCCTTCCCACTATATCTCTAAAAAAAGTATTAGGTTGTAAAACATTACATCTTATCTGGATTTAACACATGCTA